>JBAHVQ010184096.1:4247-15780 GCA_036872915.1 Nanipora kamurai | reverse complement strand
TTGATTAAACCACACGTGCAGTCTACATGTGGTTAACCTTGATCTATACCTGAGCGAACGATATACAGAAGATGTTCAATATTTGTCCACACAAGTTTCAAATTAAATAAAGGAATAAGAAAAGTACATATTTAATGTAACAAGCTCCTGAAATGGGTTCAGGTCTGTTTGATATTCAAATAGTGAAGCAACCTTGAACTTTTCTTGACCTAATGGGGGTTAATGAAGACAAACGACTAAAATACTTCGAAATTTATGTTAAATAATTTAATATTCGACTACTACAATTGACTGCTACAAAAACCCCAGAAAGACTGGGTCCTAGGTAACCAGCACGAGCTATGATTGGTAGTTGTAAACCTTCAGCCAATCACAGCTTGTGCAGGTTACTAAGAGCGCAATCTCTTCGGGGTTTCTCTAACAGTCAATGAGACACCATTCAATCCTACCGTTAAATTTTATTGCGATGAGATAAAATATATTCCGAAGCTGACAGAATCTTCATTGCCCCAACATTCCAATCCAATCCAAATGCCACCAAACTACACCATGTATCCCAAAATGATTAAGATCACATTGTAACTGCCATTTTCTCTGTAATACGTAATTGTGACTTGTAATTCATTTTAAAGAATCTAATATTGCTCCAGCATGAACCACATCAGTAAAGGAAAATGGAAAATATTGCCGGGAGGAGATATCTGACCCGCTCTCACTCTTTCCGTCGAGGCACTGCATTCTAGCTATACTCTGTGCAGTAAATATTTAGTGCACCAGGACCCGGTATAGCTGCAATTTGTCTACGCATGCGTTAAAGTCTACTTTGTCCCAGTCTCTCAGTAGATAGAATAAACAGTCACGCGAAGTTTCAAATTACAATTAAAATGGCGGCGTCTGCGAGTACAAAATTCTCAATAAAAATGTGTACCAAAATCGCAACAAAGTTTTTATACGCTTTCAGGTTTTTTTGAACTCTACTGGTGACTTTGTAAGAGAGCCAGATTGCTCTATAGTGGTGAAAAGAAGCAAGGCGGTGACCCATTTTTGTTTTCTTTTTTGTCATCGTAATGGTGTAAGGTAAAAGGTGATCTCGAATTTTTACAGTACTGTGATGTTTAGATATAAAAGAATAATATATCAAAATATAAACAAGTTTGAAGACACAATTTTGAGGAATTTTCCCATTTTGTAATACAAAGTGTTCTTGGTCAACCATTTTGAAAATTTTCTGTGCTTGTTGCGCAATGACAAATAACGAAATTTAAAGCTTTTTCTTCTTAATTGCAAAGACTAGACAACACCACCGGTTTCAAACAAAATATTTAAAATAATATTTAAAACACGAATAGGAGAGTTTTATCGCAAATAAAACGCGAGGCGACCGTCGAGTGTTTTAGATCCGATAAAACACGTAAACGAGTTTTTTGGATGCCTTCAAAAACGAACTCCTCAACTAGCTAATTCGTAAGGAAAGTTTGAAAATTGATGTTTTCTATGCCAAAAAAATTGGAAAGAAAAACGAGCGTGGCTTTATCACATAAAGATAAGACATGGTTATGATTTTCCTTTGTGTTTTCCTCATCAATCGTTTACGAGTTTTTGAACAACATTTCAAAACCTCATTAATAATTCTTTTTAAATATTACTTAAATATTTACAAACAGTCGAAAGAAAAATGATCTATAATGTTCGCAGTATGACAGGGCCTAAGAATTTGCTTTGGTCATTCTTTACTAAAAGAACCATATTTCAAAAACTGTGCTATCAAACTCGTTTATATTGTAATATATTATTCTTTTATATCTAAGTAACATTTTTGAGCATCGGTGTTAGGTAAAAATTGGAGATCATCTTTCACAAACGTATTTATCTCTCATACAAATCCGAAAAAAGAAGGCAAAATGGGTGATCGTCTTGGTTCCTTTTCCCGCTATACAACAAACTGACTCTCTTACAAAGTCAGCAATAGAGTTCGAAAGCATACAAAAGTGCACAAAAACAAGTTGTTGTGATTTTGAAATATATTTCTGTTGAGAATTTTCTATTCGCGAACACCGCTATTTCCAACCGAGATTTGAAGTTTTCCTCGACCGTCTATTTTATCCACTATGGGACTGGAACAGAAGAGAATTTCACGCATGCTTGGACAAATTACAGCTATGTTCTAGGACCTCCCTTTACAATTACTCTTGGTCCGCGCTTGAATGGATTTTTTAACTAGATTTTTTCATCGATACTGAGACAAATAACCACAACAAACAGAAGTACTTCTTTTCACATTTTTACTTTCAAACTTTTTCCTTTATATATACTTTATATATACTTTATATAGGTCCTGGCGAAAACAAGAGAAATGGTCGAGCCAAAGTTGACCCGTTTTGAGAAAACGCTAAAGAAACAAGAAAAAAAGGTACTACTTCTATAAATGAGTATCCTGTGATTACAACCAAGTGACGATTCTTTAGTTATTTGTTAATTTGTTAGAAAAACGCAATGTGTCGGATCGCAAAATTCTGCGCGAAAAAGCTACTATCCTCTACATTGAAAACAAAACCTCTCAAACGAACTATTCCGCCAGAAGGCCAACCACCTAGTAATACCCCAAGCGACAGCATTTTAAAAACAAACAAATAATTTTCAGAATTTATAATTTATTATTTTTATATATTTCATTCTTGATAATACAGGCGCAAAAATTTCTCACTTGTGATTGGTCAAGAGCAGTTTAATTTATTTGTAATACTAGTGCAAAAGCTTGTAATACCCGTGTTAGATTGGCTAAAAAACCAATCAAAACCTTTATATAGTAGTTATAGGATTTTATAGTAGCCCCACAGCTGAATGGTGAAGACTTGGGTTTAGTGACGGAAGACCATTTTCATCTTATTAATGGATGTCATCAGGGGATCAGAGGATATAGAATAGGGACCTCATCCTCACAATGATTGAAACTGATGAATACACTAGACGGCCTAAGTGTCGAAACTCTCGGCCATGAACATTAGCTTTGTAAACTAAGTACGTTCAAAACTTTTCGAGGCAGAGTCAGGTCAAACCATTTTTGATTTTTTACCTGGCAGTGTTGGGGATTTATTCGTCCATTTTGTTTGTTTGTTTGCTTTCTTAATTACATTATCATCTAAAAATTACATTGGAGGACGGATTGAGCAAACATCAAGTTTAACTATCTACTTGTACATAGAAGTACTAATATAAGTTACAAGAGAACCCTTTTATAAACTTGGAAAATTTCGGAGCCTTAGACAGAAATCGTACTTTTGATTTTCTAAACTTCGGTGTGCAACTCCAACAAGAGAACAACTAGAACTCAGATGTCTGAGCGAGAGTTACGGTTCATGTTACATCTTAATGTCTCTGGATTGCAACGATAGAAATTTTAAGAAATTGTAGCTGGGTATTAATAAATGTTTTTTTCCTCGCTACTTAAGCTTTGGTAAGCTTTGCAAATTTGTAAGCCCCAGATAGGAATCGAACCCCCAACCTTCTAGGTATCGATCGTATCCTTGGCTCTACCAGTAACTCAATGGTTAGAATGTCACACCGGAGTTTCGATTGTAGGTTCGATTCCTGTGAAGGCCTCAGAAATTTTTTTAAGTTTCTAAAAAGGTTGAGTAGCGTTGAAATAAAAACATTATTAAGAACACGCTGCAAGTTCCTAAAAATCTGCCATTTAAAATCCAGGATATTAACATGTATTGTGACTGGACACCTAGTAAGTACCTAGGTCACATAAACGATCCACAACCAGAACCAGATGTTAACTTTTGCTCTGCCATCCGAGTACTAGTGGTTCAATGGCCAGAGGTTCATACGGGAGTTAAAAGGGTTGCAGGTTTGATACCCATCACAGCCTCAGAAATTTTCAGTGTTTATAAAAGCATGAGAAGTAGCTGAAATAAAATATCGTAAACAACAATTACGCTGTAACTTCCTAAAAATCTTTTCTTCCTACAAATTTCAATCCAGATAACAAACTACTTAATACAGGCATAATAACGTACAAATAATAACATTTAGACACCAGTGTGGGATACGTAACTGAGTAATTTCTTACGAAGTCAAAGATGTTGTCGTAACGTCACTTAAAGATATTAATTTCTCGGATAAAATTCATGCTCGATGGTAATGATTTCCATTCGTTATCATCACGAGTGGCTCGCGCTATTAGCGCGTTGTCTTTCGATACTAAAGTTAAGTCTCTAGCATTGGTATTAACACTCGCATGGGGGACCAACTGAGACTCATGTCAGTAGAGTTGTTGGTTCTCTCCTGTGCCTCAACAGTATTTCTCAGGTTTCTCTGATTATCACCCTCCACAGTGTCCCCAGTCACTTGCACGAGCTAACGCCTTTTGGCACTTGTAAAGTTTACCAACAAACAAACAAACAAAGAAACAAGTCTAAGAACCATATATGTTATCTCTCTGAAAAGTGATTAAGATTATAAGATGTTGTGACATATATACTTCATAATTGCTTGTACAAATCTAAATATGTAAGCCGAAGCGTTTGTTTACACAGAAGACTCATCAATTTCATAACATATTGGTTAGACTGCAGTTATAATGGCTAGATAGTAGTTAAGCGGAATAAGCGGGCACAATCCACGCCATCGTAAAAATGTACACACCATCATAATAACGGATTTTTACTCGAGTTTAGAGTTAAGTTAAAGATTTGGATTAGAAAAAGCGTTAAGCTAAAGGGAAGGGTTAAGCCTGGTTTAGAACGAAAATCGATAAAAATGGTTTAAAATATCGTTGCCCATGGCAGTTTTGCGACCATCCTCGTAATAAGCGCAAATTGTAATTAAAAACGTTCAACATAGAGTCATAAAAAATTCATTTACAAATACTATTCAAATATTTTTAGTTACAAGCATACACTCTAAGGCTAAAGCATGCCCCACTAAAATGGTGTTGACAAGGAAAAGACCAAGTGGTTATTCTTAAATTTGAATATAATATCTTTGACTTAAATTTATCAAATTTTGTTAATTACCTGATCTAATTATCCTTTCTTTTTAGATAACGAGCTTGCTAAACAAAAATGTAGCTCAACTGGAGAAAAAATTGCAAAACATAAAACAAACTCTTGGACAGAAGCTAAGCATGCTTTCTGGTCAGTAGCCATAAAGAATCAGATGCTTATTTCTATTCTTCCTTTTAAATCTTTACTCTCTCAGGTATTGATGGCTTGTAATTAATTCCTTGAGGCTCAGAAGACAACGGTACGGCAGCCATGTTGGTGCCAAATACAATAGCAGTAAATGAGATTCTTTCGTTAAAGTTCCACCAACAAGGCCGTCGTGATGTCCCGTGCCACCAACCTATATGTATGGGTCACTTACTACTGTGTTACCGAAGCGTTGCTCAATTTCCTTTTGTTAAATTGAACAGACTGACATTTCTAGCTCCCATATTCCCGATAGTATGGTTGCTATTACAAGAAAAGATACTTCTGATAAGGAGCTGTAGAGGAACAATTTTAATTATCTTTTAAAGACATGCCTAAACTTAATGGTTCCAACTGTAACACTAAATCGCTTATTTTACCGTATGAAAGTAGCCATAACTTTGGAGATCGGGAAATAATGAGGTAAACGTGCACAACTAGCGCGATAAGCGGCTATTGCACTTTATTATATGGCGTGGGCTAATTCCGCTAAAACAGAGGGTTCTGATTGGCTGAGACACTCTGACAACTGGTTGTTACTCTTCTGTAACAAACCGATCCTTTAAGGGAACAGCGGCAAGTTTATAGAGTTTCTTTTTTTACCAACGACTTTAGAAATTTAAAAATGAATATAAGTGCCCAGCAAGCGATTTTAAAAAAGACATAATAAAAAGAATAACATTTATTTGCTAACGTTTCGTTGTTTACATCACAACGTCTTCAGAGCATTTAAACTGGTTTTACAAAAGTTATACTATATATACTTACAATGATACTAGTTTTAAATTACACAAAACAGTTACAAAATTTAAAATTCAAACGAACAAATTAAAATAAAGATCAACTAAGTAAATTAAGTTATTAGAAATTAGCAAAACGTCTAATCGTTTTTGGCTAGAATTTTTATATCGACATATCCCAATTCTACCTTCAGAAGGCGACTTTTCTACATAATCGAGTTCCTCTACAAATATTTTATGCATTGAAAAAGTTAATTTCAAAGCATCACATGGTGTTATTATGATGTCATAGGCCATCGATTTTTTTCGAAATGACAACATGATTAAAAACTAAAATTTTTTTTCTTGACAAGTTTTAGGCAAAGTGCAATATTTTCCTGCAGACTCTAATTTAGTCGATCGTGGAGTCACGCATATTCTATGATTGTACTCTATCACAAATATATTTCGTACAAGAACTCTTGTTTCCAAATGAGACGAACTGTGGCGTTATTTTCACGATATTTTCACGTGGTGAACAGCAATATGAATATGGCTGGACTTACAATAAAAAGGAATGCATTTAAAAAAGAGAGTACAGATAAACTGCATTTACAACTTATTAAGTGAGTGCAATTGTTTTACGGAGATAGAGGGACTGTAATTTGGAACTTAAGGTTTTCATACACGCAGAGCGATTTTTTGTTGTTTCAGGTCTAAAGCTTTCTAAATAAATAGTAGCTCCTGCAGACTCCAAAGCGGTTGATCAATTTACTTACATAAAATAAATCTTGCTAAATGTTTCACGAGATGCTTTAATTATTTTTCAGGTGATTTTTTGTCCTCAGTTATTTTAAGTGGAAAACCAAGCTATCGCGATCAACTGAATCGGTGGCTTCCTATTCATACGACTTGGTTCATTTGCTATCGAGCTTCTCGTGATGGCTGGCAATCAAGGACTTTCCACTCGAAATGTGATCAAAGAGGAGTCACAGTTACCATCGTTCGCGTGGGAACTTACATCTTTGGCGGATACGCAGCCACTTCATGGGGAGGTACGCCAATGTGTGGGGGGAATGGATATAACTTGAAACATGTAACCTTCAAGTGTTTGATTAACTCTATTTTGTCCGACCACGCTAACACCCATCCCCAGTGTACTACGGAAACGTTTGTTACTTTGACCCACTTCCTATTCGAATTTCACATTCAAACCTGCATCAAAAAAATCGGGTCTGAAAAGTAGTTTTTTGTGCACGTAATATGTCATGGTTTGTTGCGATGTTTGTTGTGACATGAAGTTTAGCAAAAGTTTTTGACTTATTTTTTCAGTTTCCTCGGACATTAATGAGTTAGACGATAGAATATTTGTTGGAAAATTCACTTTTTTGCTTTATAGAAACCACTGGTGTGAGCACGATCAAAACCTGGTTGAATTTAGGTTTTTGGATACGAATTTGAGTTAATCCCCGTCCACACAAATACGTTTGGAAAAGAAAAGTTCAATCCTCGCGTTGTCGTTTCAAACGTTAACACGAGAAGATAGTCAAACAATACGAGGCATACGAACAGGAAATAATTACGTCCCTTTTAACATCATATTTGAATACAGCTGCCTTATTGGGCAAGAAGTGTCACTCTTTAGCAGTCTTAGTTTATTCAAAAGTACACAAAAGCACTGGTTCGTCCCTAACAAAACAAATCCAGGCAAAAACATGCGAATGTTGTACATTTAGAACTGAATTAGCGTGAATAAACGGTAAAAAGTCCGACTCAGGTACAAGCTTTATAATCACGAAAAACTTCAATTTAGGTTATTTAAGTAATATAATAAGCACTTGGGCAAGGTTTGATTCAAGATAAAATTGTTAGAAGGTCGCTAAGAAAACGAGGTGACCAAGGAATTTTGATAAAGAATCAAGCATAACAAGTTTTTATTGAATCGGTTTCTCAAAGTATTGAGACATTTTGTGAAAAACCGAGATAAACGAACTA
The DNA here is from genome assembly GCA_036872915.1 of Nanipora kamurai. NCBI lineage: Eukaryota > Metazoa > Cnidaria > Anthozoa > Scleralcyonacea > Helioporidae > Nanipora > Nanipora kamurai. Next base: position 7,871 of record JBAHVQ010184096.1, on the reverse strand, counting down.
GTTACGATATTTAAGATATCAAAAATTATCTGTACTGTTTACTTGTCACACATTTTCTCCTTGTGTAATAACCATTTAAGACATGGTTTCATGGCTCGAAAACTTTTAAATGTAGTTAACAACGCTACCTTGATTTCATTACCCATGCCCATTTCACATGTTTCTCCGGGCTAGTATCTTTACAAGGTGCAATCATTCTGAGGATGAGTTCCTTATTTTTGACCTCACAGATGACGACATGCATTGATGAGAGGCTTCTCATAAAAATGGAAGTAAATAAGTAATGTCACTCCAACGAGGGACGGCTAAAAAGACTGCCAATATAACACTAGATACAGGTACTGCTTTCGCCCTAAAAATTCGGCCTTATACCGTTTACACGCCTCAATTAGAAATCTATCGGGTACCTGTAGAAACCAACGAGTGGAATATTACAAATTAAGCAATTATGTTGACTGACCTGCCACGGTCTAATAGTGATAGACCATGATTAGCGAAACAAGTCAATTTTTAAATCAAAACGATTGCGCAAAACTCTCGTTTTGCCAAGGTTTCAGATGAGTTTTTGGATAATTTGTTGAAGAAATAAGTTCCAGGAAAGAATAAAAGGTTTTTGTGGTAAAAAAGCACATAAAGTTGATCAACTCGCGTAAAGTATACTTTATTCAAACTATACTTTGCAGTTTTCTACTAAAACAACTAGAAAACTCGGCTTCGTTGTCTAATTGTCAATTAAAGCCTTGGGTAAACGGCGCAGGACAGTTGACCATAATTCATAATAGAGTCAAGATAGTAAAAACTCTCTCTCCCGTACGTTTGATCATCGACTATCATCGACTATCATTTACTGTGATCAAGTTCAAATTTTCGTGATAGCCGATGGCAGTTTTACCCGTTTGACCAAATGCTGATGATAGCTGGTTATAGCTGATAATAGTTTAACAGGGCTTTAGATATAAAATAGAAAAGTTTATCAAATTGTAGTATTTGTTACAGACTAGAAGTAAGTTAATGAAGGTAATAGAATGAAGGGGTGAGCTATTAATGACAAAGTAATTCGAGTAATTTCAAAATTGACTGACCGCACATCGGGAAGTCGATTTGTTAATCAAAAGTGTTCTGCATTCGAGCCTAATTAGAGAAGGGGTATAATTGATACTGGTATATAATATTGTAATGATTTAGAACGACGCAAAGATTTTCCATAAAGGTCAGTATAGTTGTCAAAACTGTCCTAATCAAATCCAAGTATTTCAATCTTGCGCCTGTGATACGTGAGCTGTTTCTAGAATAAACCACAAAATCCTTAGGTTTTCCGAAGCAGTATATTGAAATCGATCAACGTCCTACAGATTGAAGCGAAAATAATTTGCATTTCTAATTTTACGGATCATCAATGTGCTGTACTTGATTTCTGATTGTCTCAAAGGTACGGCTTAAATGCCTGGACTCTATATTTCGTTTCAGTGAAACTAAAATGTAAATGGAATCTTAACGCCTATATCTTACAATTTTGGACGACAAATGCGAGATTATACAATTAATGTGATTTCTTTGTTATTCATAACTCCTTTAGTCAACATAATTGCTCAGAAATTAAATTCACTCCAAAGCCAAGGAAGGGATTTGATATTCAGCAGGGAAGTGTGGGGCTGGTGAACTGAATTGAATTGCACATTACGCATCCAAGGACAGTATGACAAAAGTTCCGAGCAATCTTTGTATACTATACTGTTTTCCCGTGAGACCCCTGTAACCCACCTTAAAAATGTACATTTGGTTTTTTCTTAAAATATTTCGTGAATATTGTTTAAATCTCACCAATCACGAAGAAAGATGTGCTTTTAACGTGGATTTCGTAAAACCAAGTTTGTAAGAATGTGATGACTGTTATTTATTTATTTTTTTTTTTGCAGGATCTGGCTACAAGTCGGCTTCGAGCTCGTTTCTGTTTTCCCTCCGAAATTATTACAACGTCCAACCATTCAAGGCTACGGTGTATCGATATAGTCAATATTCTTTGTACTCTAATTCTGGTTATGGACCCACTTTTGGAGGAGGCCACGACTTTTACATCGCAAACAACGCTCACACGTCAACAAGCTCATACTCAAATTTGGGTCATACTTACCGATCTCCATCTGGCTACAGTTACGGTAGTTCTAACACCAGAGCTCTATTGGCTGGCAGATATCGTTTCACGCCATCAGAAGTTGAAGTATTTTACTTGCGCTAGATTTCTTACTACACAACCTGTAGCCCATTTCCGTATTGTATGTTATCGTACGTACCTTGGATAAATAAAGATGTCTGAAGTTGAAATAATTATCTATATTTATCTCAATTATCTCATATCCATTGCATGTGTCCATACGTCAGGTCTCGTTTCTGTGCTGAAAATTTGAAAAATTATGGCCACGACTGTACATCTTCACAAAGGAAGCAACATGGATCGAGCTTCCTTCGATTCCCTAGAAAGATAGCCCATAAAATAAATCTTTAATAAAACGAAACAAAGAACCATAAAGATAGTTTGATTCTTTACATGTACGACAATAACAAATAACAACTATTAAGTGTTAATTTGACGATAAGAAACAGTGTTCCTTCAGTACTCGTAGAAAATATAACTGAAGTTCTCATAAAAATAAAGTTGTTTAGAAATTTAATGTCACAGACACATAGACACATATACTGAAAATAACTAGTATTTTGATTTTTCAGATACGTTCCTCTACTCATAATGCTAGTATACCAAGGGAATGGCTTTGGAAGTATGGTGTTTAAAAAATTCTCTATTTTGAACAAAAGAATGTTTAAGATTATTTCCTAGGAACAATTAAAATTAAAATTTGGAAGTTTCTTCTTCACTCTTTTGTTCCCTTCTGTCTCTTCGGCTGACATTACCAAGTAAAATTTTCATGGCACGTTCATACAAGAAACTGATATACATTGATATACAAGAAACAATAACAATATGATATACAAGAAACTAGCGTTTCTTTAAGCTTCTAGTGAGATTCGTGCACATTTTAGCTAAAAACCTTCAATTATAAGCATTAACATTTTCATAACACTAGCGGATCCAGACAGGAGGTTTGTCGGGAAGGCTACTTGCGTTTTGCAACAGGAAGCCTGCCGCAGGCTTTCTTAAAGCACCTTGCAAATGTAGAACTGAATAGTTTACTCACGATGACATTACTTTAAGTCGCATAAAATAACAACAACAATTTAAAATTTAAAATACGTTCAACATCAATGTGTTACACGAGCTGATCCTGAATTACAAGAAAGTGCTTGCTTCCTACAAGGGTATTGGTACAACATGTACAATTGGAAATAGTACATATGTAAGAGATAACATAATATATAATTTATAATTATTGAAAAAGAAATTATGCCTCTCTGCTTATCCATAGTCTTCTTTTCGGAGACCATGGCCTGGATGGTCCCACCTTTAATCCGCCAGTGTTCTTTAACTATATCTACGTAGCATTCCACAAAGTACCCAAAACTTTAATACATACTGTAAAGCCAGAAGTGGATTCACGTATATGTTTTGTGGGGGCCTAAACTGTGTCAAAATTTGCTTGGGAAATTCAGTATCCTTTTAACATAGTTGAA
>JBAHVQ010184064.1:0-15784 GCA_036872915.1 Nanipora kamurai | reverse complement strand
TAGGAAGCAAGTTGGGATTGGGGGGGCCGATCTCATGAGGCGCCACCATGGTTGGCGCGGAGAGAGAAACTTTTTAAAATGTGGAGACTCTGAATCGCCGGAAACGGCAGGTTTAGAGTCTCATCTGATATAAATGATATAAACTTTTCAAACACAAACATTTCATTTATTTATACACGAGCTTAGATACCTTGGAAATTCCAAAAATGTCACCACATTTTCCAAATTCAATTATTTTTGGGGGGCTGAAAGACATCCCAGCCCCCCACATTTAATATTGGGGCCCCCCGCTTCCTACGCCCCTGATATAATAGAGTCCATGTATTACTACTTCAACTTCTTTCTCCTCTTGTTAGTAACTCCAATCTCATTTGCTTTTTTTAGGATGATAGTACTTTTGGAATATGTTTATATTTTATACCTTTTGAACTTCTAGGCTAGTTTTTGTTTATTCAGATAAATTTATGAATCACCACGAACAAATACATGTAAATACTGCTTAGCTTTCAACCTTTTTACTCAGAATCTTTAGAGCAATGCAGTATTTACATATATTCAAATGTTAAGCAGTGCTTACATATATTCATAATATGGAGTGCCACAAATTTGTCCTAATATTTTTGTATTGTCATTGCAATGTAATCATTCAAGGAATTAGTTGTTGTTCTTGTGTGTTTTATGTGAAATAAATTAACAATACCAATTAAAAACTGGATATGCCCAATATAGCCTTCATTTCAAAGCCTAAAATAAACACTGCTATCTTTGAAAAGGTCTATTTCAGAATCATCACCAGGGTAATATGAAATGATAAATTCACATTAAACCTACACTGCCGAAGTCAACTGAAAAAGTTGACTTGAGCGGGATTTGAACTCGCACCTTTGGGAAGCCAGTCCGCCGCTCTACCTGTTGAGCTATCGAGTCTACAGGGATTGGAGGCGAGTTATTATCCAATTTAAGTGCACGAGAAATTCTCGTGACAACTTAACACTATCCATGAGGATGTGCAGTGTTTCAATTCTATTTCAGAATCATCCTCAGGGTAATATGAAATGATAAATTCACATTTCCCTGAGGATGGTAATATGAAATGATAAATGATAAACTCGCCCGAAGGTGCGAGTTCAAATCCTGCTCGAGTCAACTTTTTCAGTTGACTTCAGAAGTGTAGGTTTAATGTAAATTTATCATTTGAAAAGGTCCTTGGGCATGTTTCCTGCAGAAAGTCTGCTTCACAGGCCCTCCTGTTGGTTCAGTATCCCAGAACTAGAAAAAATTAAAATTGATTTCCAGTAGAAGAATCTGCTGTTATGCAAGTAATTATAAAAATTATGCTTGTGACACAGTTTACTGTGAACAGTATTAACAGTATAAAACATGTATATCACCATGTTGTTTGATTTCTGCATAATTTAATGTGATGCAGTTTATGATTGCGAACACCATGAACACCCAATAGATAAAAATCTCCCAGCTTTTTAACAAGATATGGTCACAACATGTTTGTAGCAAGTCTTTGAACAAGTTGTGATAGCAGGGTTACTTTGTCAGCCACATTGTAGTAACTTGTTACGTCGTATAGGGCTGTCTAAACTGGGTAACATTATTGAAGAAACATTTAAGATTTTTGCTGATGTTTCCTAGTTTTGCAACTCACCAAATATGGATTACAAAAAGGAATTTTGCTTATGTTTAAAGGAAACAAAAATTAGCAAATTGGCTTCCTGAAAAAAAAAACAAACAACTTTTGATTTCTGGCCAACCACTTTTTTGCATCTTTTAAATCACACTTGACATTCATGATCTACGTTTCATGTGAAGCAATACTACAACACAAGGACAAATTGTACGTAAGCAATTTTCTGCCTAGTATTGTTATCCTGATACAGTATATATAATTACTTCTTGTCATAATGTCTGCTTGTGATTCCCTCCAGTTTGTCCCTGATGCTTTTGGGAGTTTAATAAATTGTAATGCACAAAATTGCATGTGTAAATAGACCTTGTCTCTTGACACACCCAAAATTCATTGTTTCAACACAAGCATTAAATCCTTTATTCAGCTCATCAGTATTTAGGGGTGTGATAAACTTACAACATAGTGCAATATGTACTTATCACACTGCTTTCTTTTGAAAACAGTATGATAACCACTTATCTCATGCTAATGAGGGTATATCTTAACTTCTAATGACCAATCTTTTCTTTATGATAAAGCAAAAAAAAAGATATCCACGTCATTGTTGGTAAGTCATCAGGTAAGATGGTTTATCAATGTTCACTTGTGTGATAAAGAATTTAACATCGCTTGGGAAGCTTGAATGTCCACTTGGAGCTTATGGCCTTTTGTGGCCAAATATTAAGCTTCACTTGCAATGTCAAATTCTTTACATCATTGTTGGCTCAGTTTCTTTAGTTCTCCTGAGGTAGATAACTAACTTTAGATCATGGTGTTTAAGCAATGTATCAATGGTCTTCACTCTCAGGTTGATATATCACTTAAACACCTCCGCCACGGTATATAACCTTTACTTATCACACTCGAGACCACTGACTAACCCTCCCTTAATGTTTTAGCAACAATTGGAAATAATGTTTCCTACTACACAGGCTTAAAAACCCATCCAGCAATATCACATTTGGTGGGACAACTTGTAACAAAGTCTGATGCAGCTAAGAAATAATCCGAAAAAGGCTTTAAAATGAACGATGCAGTTAATAACAGTTTTACTTCAAGCGATATCAAAAATCCCAACTTTCTCACTCAACAGGAGAGATTCCTAGCGTGCGGCAGTAACCAAACAAAATACCTTCAGCTTAATTACACCACTTTAAAGAACGTCAGCAGTTAGTGGCCTAAGAATAGCACAACACCTACTCACAAGTCACAACAAAGGGATGAGTCACGAGAGACAATTAATAATTATATTGCAAAGATCTTTAAACATTTTGAAGTACTTAGTACTTACCGGTCAGATTTACGCCAATATCTTCAGAACAAAAATGACAAGGGAGTTCCGTTAAAAACCATTGAAAAATACAGCAAAACAGTTATTCAAAAGTAATTCAATGCAGCAACAAGACTGACTTACCAATTAATTTCAACCTCGCCGCCATTATGCTATGTACGTTCGGTATGTTGATGACGTTTTATTACGTCATTCGTAATCAATCAATGCTACACTCAGTGTATCTAATTTGAGAGCCGAAAGGTCGTCGAAAAGTATCCAAGTTGAAAAGAATGACGTACGTCGATGGGCAGTTGTATTTATCCATAGAGTCCAGAAAGAACTCTTGGATCTGGAGACGTTTGTAAGGAGCTAAGCAGTTCCATAGTGTGGACACGCAATGGCTAATCCCAATGTGAGAGTCTTGGAATTATTTTTAATTGCAAGTCTGTTGACGTTCAACGTCACTCGTCAACTGAAAATGAAAGGTACCAAATTTTAACATTACTTTCACCTCACTGCAATGTGAAAGTCTTTTAACTCCTTTAGCTAACTGACCTACAGCTAAATGACAAACTTGGTATTATATCGACTTGCGAAGAAGGACTTAATTGAGAGCTTTCACTTCTCAAGCTCCTTGACTTAAACACTCGTGCTCAAATTGCCGCTTGTATTTTCATAAATAATGTAATCGATTCCTTAGAAATAATTTACCTGACACCAACTAGTCTTCAAATAATAGGCAAGAAAACGGCATGGTTTACGCTACCCTTTCTTGCAAGAAATAAAGGTTTTTTGTCACTCAAGCGTGCAATTAAACTACTAATCAGACTGGTGTTCTGAGACAAAACACTACTAACAGTACTCGCACTCCAATACAGGACAAGACTGTTGGTTCAGTATCAAGTCCACAACATCAAGTCGGTATAGACTTGCCATATGTACTTTAATTATAGAGTTCGTTCGTTCTGTAAATACGGTACCCTCATTTAATTCAACAAGAAAAACTGTATGTGATGCATTCCCCGATGAGTGGTAGTTAAAGCTTGTCAAAATTTGAAAAACGGTTGCGTAGTTTATGACGAAATGACAGTACTTACAGCATCTTCATGGGGTATTGTGATTAAGTGTAGGATTAGGTAAGTTTAGACGACTTGCGTTAGTTGCCATTTTATAATTAATCTCTAATCAATATCATATTCCATATGATATGCTTCTACTTTTTTTTATAAAACATAGCGTTGCATGTATATCTTACAGGTGATTTTTGAACTTAGGTCAAACTAGATTCACCTAGGTGAATTTTAGAATTCACTTAGGTAAATTTTTTGGTGATGATTTGGGTTAGGGTTGGGGTTAGGTTCATGGCAAGAATTATGGTTAGGTTCATGGTTAGGGTTAGGGGTTAGGGTTAGGATTAGGGTTAATATTTGAGTGAAGTCAGTAAATTTAATTTTAGGATAAATGTTTATTAAAAGAACAACTTCTGTTTTTGGAATATGCTGTTTATTAAGTATATTGTATAGATATAATTTATTGATACAATGCTTTTTTACAAGCTGCAGTAAATGATATTGATGATTTCTAATCAAAGGGAATACTCATTTTCTTTGTTACTTCAAGTCTATTTGGAGCTATCCATGTGCTGATTATTCCAAATTTTGTTACAACTTTTGCATAGCCTTCATTTAACTCCACTATTTTACCAAGTAACATGTTAGGATGGAAAGCAGTTTTGTCTACTTTGTCAATTTTTATTCTTACATATTGATTGATATTCATCCAAGCCCCTGTTTTATTAATGAGTCCCCAAAATAAAATCCCTCTTATGATTGATGGATAATTGACCTAGGTAAATCTAGATTCACCTAAGTCCAGGAATCACCCATAACATATATATTACTTGAATAGTCGAAAAATATGTTTAATTGAACTGAATTTGCTTTCTATTAAATTGTTTTGGAAACTTTGTGGTGTAAATCGGATCATACATGCACAGTATTCAGTATTCACTCTTTAACCACCAGTTGTCTCCTTTTGCTCAGTAAACCATCTACAGTACATTGACCCTTTGCCAGCCATGGGCACACTCTAGTATTTTACTTCAGCTAACACCAGATGATTTTACTCATTAAAAGAAGACATTGGGCAATCAAAAGGTTAAATAAAAAATTGTAAAAATTCTAAAAGGCATAGAGGTTACAAGTCATTAATCTCTTGACTTCATCTGGGTTCGGTTGTTCAAAGGTCAATTCACTTAACTCTTTCCTGTCTGAGGACTTTCCCCTTGATAAGTAAAATTGTCTGGAATTAGCCAGAGTTAAATACTAACGTCTTCATGGGTAACTGGAGACCTATATCAGTATAGAAAGGTTTTATCTCAGAAAGTTTTAACTAAAGTTATCAAACAGAACATTTCTCAAAAAAGCCAATTAAATTTTAATCCAGGATTAGAAGTCATCGTCCTTTGAATAACCAGGCCCTAACAAGTAAACTGGACTTGATAAAATTGTAGAAGGCTGCTGTCAGTGATAGAAAATACACCCTCATTCCTTAGTTGATGAACTTGCCCATAATTCTAAATGTCATGACCTTCTTACATCAAGCCATGGTCCAAAGAAAAAAAGTTAGAAAGTACAATTGAAAAATAAAGGAATATGTATGACAATAGCCATGCATGTACAGTAGGCCCTGACAAATAAACTGGACTTGATAAAATTATAGAAGGCTGCCATCAATGATAGAAAATATACCCTCATTCCTTAGTTGATGAACTTGCCCATAATTCTAATTTAGAATTTCTAAATGTCATGACCTTCTTACATCAAACCATGGTCCAAAGAAAAAAAGTTAGAAAGTACAACCCCAAAACAAAGGAATACATATGACAATAACCATGCATGTACAGTAGATCAAAGCAGCAAAAAACTCAAATGTCTGGCTGCAAAATGAAATTGGAGCCTTGTTTATGATAGACTACAGGGAAGAAATTTTCAAACTTTCAGCTGATATAACATGCAATTACAGTATTTATAAGACAACAACAACTATCAGCTAACATCTTTAAGAACAAGAGCTAGAAATACACTGAGGTACAACAAAGTGTAAACAATTTCTGTAAACTTGTCGCAATTGAAGAACCAGGAAGGAATCGTAAGTGTAACATGAAAATAAGTACCCAGTACAGTATAAAATGTGAAACACAGCCATGACATAGTTCAAAGAATTTGTTTACACAATATACTAACATTTCATTACGGCCTGCAACATCATTAGAGTCAGTCACAAGGACAATTTTAACACTGAAAAATTATATAGGTGGTAAGAAGGATTAAATTAGATGAGATACTAGACAACAAAATGACAGAAATAGGAGTGATGTGTGCAATTAAAGTGCAAAAGGGAATTAGAATAATGATAGAGGAACAGAGCTGAGATTAGCATTAAGAGAGGGGTTAATTAGTTTGCAAATAAGAAGGCTTTCTCTAGTTAAAAGTTCAGAATGTGAGGTACAAGAATATAGGATACAGAAGTCATTTATTGAAGTGGAGTGACCAGTATCAGTTAGGTGAGCAAAAATGTTGGAAGGAGAAGGATTTGAGCATTTTTTCTGCATCAGAGGAGAGACTCTCAAGTGGTCTGAGACCTGTGTGTGTAAATGACAGGCTGTTTGGCTCACATACAATGCGTTGCAGCATTGACACGTAAATAAGTAAACCAGGTGAGTGGTCAAACCCTTGGTAAATCTATCTTGGCAGGATGGAAGGTGAAATGGATGGCAATGTGTGGAAATGCAGATTAACAAAGACTGTGAATTTGAGTATGGATCTGGAGACTGTGAAGACCAGTAAACAGAATGCAAAAATAAATAACTTTCTTGGGGACATTGAGAGAAATAGTTTGGGATCGAAAGTGGACTGGGATAACCATTGAGACTAAAGATCTTTCTAAACTTTTCATTTTCCAAATGAAAGTTTTCTTAACCTCTTAGTTTTCTTATTGTTTCATAATACCCTGAGGATGATTCTGAAATATAATAAACTAATCCAAAAGATATTCCATTGTTGTACTTGAAGAATTAAGTGATTTAATTGATTGTTTTTAGTGAGCTATGAACTTGTAGAAGACTTCAAACAGTCTACAGATGACAAGCTTGGAAGAAGTCATGAAATTATAAGACGAGATGCAGGTCAAGGAAATTCAAATATATCAACAACTGGCCTCATTAATCCTTCAGTCACTATTTCTCAGCCTAAAATCACTTCCCAAATCACACCTCAATCAGTAGTTTTACCAGTTACTCCAGCATCCAACTCAAACATCAGCAGAGCCTCACTATCACCAAGTGCTTCCAGTATTGAAATGGTCCCCACTGCCATTAAAGTCTCTTTGCCTACCAGTGCAGAAAATACAACTCAGAAAACATCTGAAACCCCTTTCAGATCACCTGAAACTAAGCCAACAGTTCCACTGGATAGACCAGAAATTACAACTGAACCAACAAAAATTGATAGCAAAGAGGTAATTACTAAATTTATTGTCTATGTTTATCTCCTTCCCTGCTATGGAGTACTTTTACTTGTATTATTTTACTCTGGCTAATGCTACTCATCAATGGCAGGGATATGACATTAAAGGAGTTAATTTAATAAATGAAAACACTTGTGGCCACATTTACAGTTCAGAATTGTTTGGAGGCCACCAAGTGTCTGTATCTTGCACTTCTTCTCAAATCATGACAATCCATATGTTTGCTAATGATAATGATAAAGATAATAATAGTGATGGTGATGATGATGATAATGATACAGCAACTATAAGGTGAGAGCTTGCTAAACATTTGCAATTATCTACCTTTCTTTGGTTGCACATTCACCAAACAAGATATTTTTTACTTGCAGTATATCTAGGATTCAGTGGATTATACTCTAAGCTTGTAAGCATCTTGTCAAGTTAACCAGTGTACATGTACTCTGTTCCTTGACATACTGCACATGTATAATTGCACAGCCAAACTTTGAGTGGTATTACAGAACAACAGCTTTTTGATACTGAGTGTATGTTGTGGAGTGTCAACTGAGTCAGTAAATTTGTAATTAGAAAGGGAAATAGTTTAGTTAGGAAACCATAGAATTAGGATTAGGAGTTGCACCCACTATGTAGTCAACCGCAGATGATGCAGTTCATTGTATGAGCGTGATCTAGCTAGATCAAGTTGGAAAATAAGTAAAAATAGGAACTCGTGACTAATGAAAACAGCCATAATTGCATTGTTCTAAGGACTTTTTACATGCAATAAATTTTTACTATTTATTTTAAAATACATGTACAACCATTCAACAGGCTGCCTTCTGATAAATCAGATAACTACAGTACATTCAATTCTTCTTGTATTGTGTTTTTATTGTTTATGCAGGATGATCACAGGTATTATAAATCTCAGTATCACCGTTCAGGCCAGAAATGGTGGTTTAATTTGGAAGGTGACAAAAGTATTAAATTGCATGAAGAACTGTCAAAAAATATTAAGTACGCTGATGTAAGTTTTGTTGCATTTTTGTTCTCTTTAAAGTGATCTTAGTTGCCAGGAAATTTGGGAAGGGAAATTGTGAGGTAAGAAGAGAAAAGGAAAGGAGGAGAGAAAAGGAAAGGGAATGATAGGAAAGAACTGGAAAGGTAAGGAAAGCTGAACAGAGGGGAGGAAAGGGAGAGAAATGAGAGGGAGACAGGAAAGGAAAGCAGAAGAGAGGAGAGGAAAGTAAAGCAAAAGACAAGAGGAAAGAGAAGGAAAATAGGGGAAAGAAGGAACGGAAACAGAGTTAAGGATAGGGGAAAGGAACAGAGAGGCTAAGAAGCCCAAGGAAAGGAAAGGGAAGGAAAGGTAATGAGAGGGCAGAGGAGGAGAAGAAAAGAGAGGAATATGGGGAGAGGAGAGAAAAGGAATGGAGAGGACAGGAAGCAACAGAAACGATAGGAAAGAAAAAGGGGGGGAAAGAAAGAAGAGCCAAGGGGAGTAGAGAACTGGAAAGGAGAAATGAGAGGAAAGGAAGGCAAAAGTAAGAAAAAGGAAGTAAAATGAGAGGAAAGGGAAGGAAAGGACAGGCAGTAGAAATGAGTGGGGAGAAAGTGCTGTGGTAGGAAGGAAAAGCAGAATAAAATGTTAACAAGAGGAAGAAAAAGAAAGCTAGAGCATTTTACTGGAGTCCTGTCTCACTGCTTCATTACTGATTTTTAGTCCCTTAGAAGCTCATTTAAATTTCCTTATTACGGACACTTGATAGACAATGTCACAATTACGAATAAAGGTATGATATAAGGAAAAAGACATCACAGTTTTGTGCTTCTGTTAATTTTTTACTAACCTGGTGTCACACGAAGTACCATGACCGAAAAAAAATCATCATTGCGATTTCGATCTAATTCACAGACATTTTTTAACTGAGAAAGAGTGACTTTCTTAGCATTTAATGTCTTTTTTTGCTCCTGTGATATTTAGGTTTTTGAAACATAAAAATTCACAAAAATCAGGGAATATCTGTGGCAGTTAAGAGACGTTGTTGAAACTTAGCAATATGTATGGTAATAAAAAGTAAAAAATACATCCTGTTTTCAACCATACATTCTAGGCACGGTAACTGTTTTGTCCTGAAGTGCTTTTAAGTTTGATCATAAAACAAAAAAATTCCTATTATATTAATGTTTCTTCATTTCAAATTGAATTCATTATTCAGTTTTCTAATTCAATTCATGATTCCAGACCTTTGAAATACAACACATACATACTTCCGAATCATCTCAATTGTCAACCGCAACACACCAGGAACTCAGTACATGAAGCAAGCAGAGTTTCATCCTTTTAACAGCTAGTTTGTATTTAGTTGCAATTGTTGTAATTCAGTCGTTGGCAACTGTTGTGATCTGTTGTAACCATTGACAATTGTAAAAATAAAACTTAAGTCTATTTTGACAACAGTTAGCAACAATCACCTATGGAGTTACAACAATTGCAGCTAAATGGTAACTAGCCTTGAGACTCCTGAGGTCAAGTAGTTTCCACTCAGTAACTCAATGCTCACGCGTTGGCAAACTAAATTTTAAAAATGTACAAAGAAGCTATCTCTAAGCCTCATTACATGCCAATATTGTGAAAATCCTTATTAAATGACGCATTTATGAAGCCTTTGGTCAATTAAGAAAGATTTTCACAAACCAAATTTAGTGTACCTTCGAAAAATTGAGTTCAGACCCCTTTATTAACCGGTAGATGCTTTGATGTTTGATGTTTATCATGTATTTTCACTGTGGGCAGTTAAAGAAGGTTTCTTTTCTGATCTCTTTTTAATTCTTTTCTTTTGCTGTTCTTTCAGGTTACGTATTTTTGGGCGAGACGGTTCACAAGTTCAATGCGTCGGCGCAGTATGTCGCGCCGCTGATGGCAGATTTTGGAGCTGATTTACACGGAAAGACCATGATTCGTTACGTTGACACAGGTATTTTACTGTAGATTTTAAAATTATTTTGAAAACCCACTTTGACTTCGATTGTGATTTTTCTTCCCGTGCATATTCCAAGTTATTCTTCTTAGTTTTCTAAGTTCTTATTTTTGTTATTCTGAACGTTCGCACAGCAACCAAGATTTGACTGTGCTCAACATATTGCTCAAAATAATTAGAGCACACCCAAGGCTGTATGGATCATCCTATTGTCCTTTCCTAGAACATTTCTTTGCTCAGAACATTAACGTGAAATTCGCATCACAGCTACGTTGAGTTAAAATATTTAAACTTCCAACGCTTTTGACTCTAGGAAATTATAAACGGTCGTGCAGGATGACAAATTCGATGGCAATTGTAGTAAACAAAAATGTTTCATCTTTGCTTGGAGGGGCATTTTATCCACGTTATGGTGGGAAAGCATGGTAATATGATATTAGAATCATATCAATCATAACAATAGACTCTTCTCGTACGGAGTGAGCCACATTCCCATTCTTTTAAATTCCGTGACATTGCCTTTGTTTTAAAGTTTTCTGCACAAACTGAATGGACAAAATTCAATGGAATTCGAAAGAATGGCATCGAGGTTTGATCCACATAAGAAGTGTGTATCTGCTTTTTAAAGGTCTCGAATGAGGATTTGGGATGAATCTAGAGAAGACGTTTTGAGGGTATTAAATGTGCGCAACGAATATTTCTAATAGGGGGCAAATAAACAAATCTTTTTAAACCTCCCAGAAAGGTTTGTGCAGCAACCCCTCGGGAAAATTTTGCTTTTTAAGCATCTCGAAACGCCCCCAAAAACCGCATTTTCTGTTGCTAGTATTCTGTAATAAAGCCAGGATTTTCGTTGGATAATTGACCTTTCCAAATTCGTCGGATGGATCTAAGTCGAGACCATAGTGGACAAAATAGAGTAAACGTCATAAAATGTCTACTGGTATCTCGATTTGGAAAGAAAAGATCTGTTGCTCTAATTGTTCTCAAAATAGGTGACCCCAACTTCCTATTCTAAACAGTGGAATACTCGAAATTTTAGTTAAATGTTAACATAACGATGTCCGTAAGATGCACCGAAATATAACAGAAAAGAACAGTTTACTATGATACTTAGAAAATTGTAAAATTTTGGGGACTTTAGTTGTTTGTGATCTGATCCAGTTAAAAAAATTCGTCTTGGTCAATTTTTCAGACTACAACTCAGATAATTCAACTACTTTTTCATAACCTTTTTTTATTCTGAAGTTAGTTATAACAGGTGAAGAGCCCCACTGTGGATATACTGTTAAATAAATCATCATTATTATTATTATCATTATTATTATCATCATCAATCCGTCTTTTTAAAATAACAAAGCTTGATGCTAACTAGAATGACAATTATAATAATTTTATATAAAATTTTATGTTCGTTAGGATTCCATATGTAAAATGTTCGTCTTAGCAAGTCAATTCTATACAAATTCAGAGTAGCAAGTTGCCTGCCCATTGTGTGAATCAATAACCCCATATTCGACCTCAGAATGAATTAAAATCCCTCCCCTGGCTTTTTAAAATGACAAAGCTTTAGACTAATAGGATGACCATTGTATCAGGTATAGAAACTCTCCCATATGATGAAGCCAATCGGAGAATATTTGTATTGAATATTAACGATTTTTAAAGCAGGAATCAAAATAACTATTGATCAACGGACAATGACCGGCCAAATTTTAGGAGTTGTCCGATCAAACGTTCGCCTTGCTAGTCATTTTGATCGGTCACTGTAAGTTCGATTCTAATAGCGATAGCTAATCACTGTTTCAACATCAAACGTTTGCAGTAAGACCCGGAGTAAAACTTTACATCCATTTCACCCCAGGACACTATATTAAAGCAATAAGAAGTTTTAATTAAAGATTGTGGCCGAGCTTTTGGTACTTCTACTGGGAAAAATCCTAGCGTTCTGAAGGGTAATTTGTTAGGCTTTTAGCTGAATAATTTGATCAGTCATAAAAGCGGTATGTCCGAACCAAAATTGATTTGGCCGGTCATCTTGACCGGGGACCGATCAGCCGTTAGTTCGAACCGTGTAAAGTATAACTGAAGAGTTTGAATTAGAACCTTGAGAAACATATTTTCCACGTTTTAGAACAAAACTACTGTTTTAATCTTTAAACAAATAATAACTGTAGTTCTAGCAAGACAGGAGTTGATGGTATCTCCAGTCTCGTAAATATTGTTAATAAGCTCTTTCTCTGCAGCTGGGCCAAAATATTTTGCTTAATAATATGAGAAAAGCAAGTGAATTCCAGTGCGTTGTCTTTTTCTTTCTTTTGGAAAACCCACTGTTCTACATGCTCTGCAGTTTTTCGTTGTTCTGGGTTATTTTTGGCTAGCTGCAAACGGCCTATTGCACTTTCTAAACAAATTATTAGGGGGAAAGTTTTTTATCACTACAACATGCCTCAAAAGATGTTAACCAATCAATAAGGCTTTATATCTGATTTATTAGGTGATCGATTTACTGTAGAATGGGCAAACATGAAAGTGTTGCGGCAACAAGGTTTGATTACAATTTGATTTCCAAGCGCGTTCTCATGATTTCCTTTTAATCTTCTGCACTCTCGTTTTCGTCCATGTCTTCGGCTGTCGATCGATTGATTCACGCCTCCTTTACTACTTCTCTCCTTACGTAAGTCCTCCTGCCCGTCTCGCCATCCATCCATGCGGCCCAACATAAATAGGCATAGATCAACCCATCCTCCCGTCCATCCTACCCTTCTCTTCCACTACCGTCCCTTTTCTTCTCTTCCCTTCTTTCCTTTCTTTCTTCCTCCCACTTACCCACTCGCTCATTCATCCATTTAACCAGTTACTATTTACTTAATGACACATCCGCAGACCCACCCATGTATTCATCCACATGCCAAGTTTCCTATCTACGCACCCCATACCCACTTATCCGTCCACTTCCTACTTATCCACTCACTAACTCACCCACCCACCAACTCATTCACCTACCCCCTAGTCCAACCGTCAATCCCTACTCCTGCACCTACCCACTCACCTAGTCGCTCATCCAACCACCTACCCGCCCACTTATCCAGAAACACCTTCACGTACCCATCCACACACTCAACCGCCTACCCATCCCCACACTCACTCACTCACCCATTCGCACACTCACCCGTCAATCCACGAACGCGCATCCTCCCATCCACTCACTCATGCACCCATTCATCTATCCGCCCACTCACATATCCGTCCACCCACTCGCCAGCCTGCTCACTTTCTGACCCACTTCATTCTCTGACCCACCTATCCACTCATTTGCTCATCATTTTAGCTCGATGACAACGGTGTGTGGTTTATTGGTTGTTGTTTGCTGTTTCATATCAATGATAATTTTCTTCTCTTTATTGCAAGTTGGAGAATTTTCTTTCCAATGTTCAATACTCAAGAATGGGACACTTATTTTCGCATATAAAAAGGTAAGTCTAAAGAGAAAACCAAAAGGTTGGGAAACTGCCGGAACTTAAGTGTAGAGAAACTGACGTTTGGAGCGAAGGCACTTCGTTGGAGTGAAACGTAAAATGACAAGAAAACTACGTGGTAGTGTTTTTATCGAGAGAAAAATCACGTGACAAAAGATGACCAATTGGATGGAAAAATCAGTAACAAGTTCATTAATGAAACATAAATGTCGGAGTCCAGAGTCAGGGCGGGTTAAGGTGCATCGCCAGGGGGGCATGTCCCTGTTCACACAGGAGGTGACTAATGATTGGTGATTCGGAATCATCGTAATGCTGATTCAGCCTTTTGACTCTTCTAATAATGTACTTGCAGTCTACGTTTGAAAGACAACTCTCATGTTTTGGTGCTATCTATTACAATAGAGAACGACAACTGAACTTTCTACTGTTACTTACAAGTATGCTTTTTGACGGCCAAGAAAACTAAAAGCTCTTCTTTCCTGACATTTTTGTGCCCATCTTCAGGTATTAATTAATATTCTACTTATTCAACTTTTAAGTTGAAAATTGAAACTGACATTAACCATGTTGGCTCCAGGAGATCTTGGTTGGGCCTCCAAGTCTTTTTCTCAGTGCATTTTAGGGTTATTAAGTGAAGATAAAGTATTTTAGCTGTCCTTTCACGTATCGATTATCGGTTGCCCAATCAACATGACCTTTGACGAAAATATTTCGCGGGCCTAGACATCTGTGAAAATTGCCCATGTACCCCACTCGTACCAAAGCGATAACCGTTCAGCATAAACGTAAACCATGTCGCTAGAGGACTAATTTCTATATCGTTGACGAAAAAGATCTCAACAAAAAGAAATTTGTAGATAAGAACAATAATATCCAAAAATTTCATGAGCCAGATTTTGACAGCAGGCACTTAAATCCCCACAAGTGATATCAGCCGAAATATAACCTGGGTTTAAAGTTTAAAGCTCTTCAGAACGGAATACATCCGTTCATTTTAAATGCTAGTTATACATTTTTGAAAAAATTGTAAAAATATAAATATTTATGAATATTTCGCCAAATACACGTGCAATGTTTCACTAATTATTCGAGAACGAGTTTTATTTCCTTTTAATTCCATCTCAATTGATTTTACCAGTCATAAAAGAATACTTTTCTTACAATATACCAGATGTGGTATTTTTTCCGTTCATGTGGGAGCTTGGTTTATAGCAGACATCTGATGACCGGTCATCAAAAGGTTGCGGGTTCAATTCCTGTCAATCGAACAGAAATCGTTTTTCTGAGGTAACGAGTTTGACGAACGTTCGTTGATTGTCCGAAAATTGTGTGTAATAGCTTATAGGTGGCGGATCGGATCATGGGCGATCCCATGTTTGTTTTTTGAGATTTTATTCATGACAAATTGACATGTCAAGAAATGAAGCACGGATTTAAATTTGTCAGTTATAACATTGTTAACAAAATGAATAGACAGGTCAGTAAAATTAGTCTCTGTCTTTGCCACTCTCCGTCCCCCGGAACTCCGATTTTGGATTGACTTTAACTCGCTACGCTCATCTCGGTCCACCTTAAAAAACATCGGTTCGAAATTTTACTACTAACGATGACCTCACGTCATCGTTGATTTTTGTGTCTATTGCGTGCATGCGCACTTGCAACATTGTTAGCCCCGAAAAGTGTTATCTGCAGAAAACTTTTAGCTCCAGAGGTTATTAATAATACCCAGTTAACGCAATTAACGCCAAATATTCATGTTAGTAGTGGAGTTGTTAAATAATAACTGTTATTATCATTCACTTTATAGTATTCTCAAATCTGATTGGTTAATTTACCTGCAAATAACTGCGTGCAAATATCG
>JBAHVQ010184053.1:0-12604 GCA_036872915.1 Nanipora kamurai | reverse complement strand
AGCGTTAGCCAAAGTAAAATACCGTAACGTTAGCCAAAGTAAAATACACTAGCGTTAGCCAAAGTAAAATACCGTAACGTTAGCCAAAGTAAAATACACTAGCGTTAGCCGGAGTAACTACTGAAGTCTCTAGAGGTTGCCGAGGACCACTACGGTCAGGAAGGAGTTAACAATCGAAATTAAATTTAATCCACCGAGAAGGTAGAATTATCCGGTGGGTGTCTCTCAATTAAGCAAATAAAATTTAAATTCAGTTGTTCAATGCTTGAAAAACGCTGCTCACACTCTACGACTTATCCGGCAAATAAGCTATACGAGCTTTGAACCATCCATTCCAGATCCCTCCGGGAAAGAGATATGGAATATTTGGAATATTTTTTCACCAGACCAAGTTTTTTCGTGCGAGTCAACTTTTTTCTTTTGTCTGATGGGCTCACAGTTGAAACTAATGATAAATCTAAATCAATCTAAGAAAAGTCAGTTTCGCGAGGTAAAATTCTCTAAGGCAGGGTTACCCTCTGGAATCAGTCGGGCCGATTTCTGCCTTCGGTAAGTTGAGAAACATTCAACAGAAAGCTCCTTGAGCTCAAATTAGGCCTGCTTTTTGTTAATTACCATGGTAAACCAGAAGTAGACCCGATTAATCGTAGTGCGAAAACGTACTTCTGGTGGAAAACGAGCTTCAATATTTCAAAAAATGTTAAAACGTTGCCGTACAATCTGGCTGTTAAAAAGTCACGCGTGTGTCGTCCCGTGTACGTCATTAACATTTTGCTACTTTAAAGTCATGTGATAACTCCACAGGGAAAACCCCCCCGAAGTCCGCTCTGAGTCAAGACAAAAATATATTACGGTACTAATTTGCATCTCGCTGTTATCCCTACTAGAATTTATTTCAATTTCAAAATAATTCGTAATACCACCACGTTAACATTTACTAAATAACTCATCAAATATAAATAAACTATACAACCATCAAAGGAAAATCTAATAACTTTGATCCATTCGCCATAAAGGATGCGGGTAAAATGCCAGTCTAACAGTAGGCGAATCAATCGATTGGATGTATTAACTTTCAGTGTTTGTTCTAACCCGATTCAGCGTTTCCATTCGATGTCGAGTAATAGATAAAGCATCGTATTCATGCCTTCCTTCTTTGTTCAAACAACAATTTGGTCTACAGCTGCACGGAAATGTTCCTTCGTCAACTTGACACCCAATGCCATTCAAACAACAACTACAAGTCTGAGGGAAGCAAAAATCCCCACAATTGCAGCCACAGTTTAGCCGTGATAAACGGATTTCCCGGGCGCGTTCCAGTTCTGTTTTCTTCCACGATTTAACTCCGCGTGAACGAAGCAGTCTCTTACGTTTCTTCGACGTCAAAGCTTCGATATCACGAGATTTTGCCAGTTCATCGTTGATATCGCACAATGGCTTCTGTTCCGAGTAGCTGTGCTTTGAAGCCAAGCCAAGGGCAACCCCACCGAGCGATGGAACGCAACTGAAACTCTGAACTCTCTGGAAATAAAAGACAGTCACCTCGCCGTAACGTACGGATTTTGACTTGGCGGATTTCGGTGACACTTGGTCGCCTTCGTCAGATTCTACCAGTTCGTGTATTCGTTTCGCCATCAACAGACCATTTCAGCTGTTCACCGGGTGCCTAGGTGACAATGAGTGAAAGGGGTTCTTAGTTTACTGTTACGAGCGGTCGGGTCGGGTCTTAAAACGATGAAATCTACCACCAATGGTGATTAGGTACTACAACCTTCGCCTTCAAAGGGCGTTTACAACATCAATTGTGCACAGTCTATTTCCGCCATTGTTTCGAGAGCTGGGAAACGATCGATTGAGCAAGCAGTACCGCAACACAGGCTATATCAAGTAGAATTAAAATCGAATTATTTTGTACAGGTGGCAGAGACAGACGATCAATCGCGTGAGAGACGTCAGCTTTAAAAATCCGTCTCGTTCACGGGTACATTCGACGTTTCTCAACTCCAGTTTTGTCCTTCTCCAGTTTTCCTAGTTCACTCGCGTTTTCGCGAAGGAAGACATTTCTGTCTTGTCCCTGACAAGACTCACACTCCTCAGTTTTGGCGTCATATTCTAAGCTTGCGAGGAGCCTAGTACAAACTGATTTATAGTATATAACATATTCTCCCTCATGATCTTTCACGACAGTGGCAGACCTATACTTTTACTAAACTTCGCGTTCAACAAGTTATAAAGTAGCATTAAAGGGAGTTCACAGAGCGTTTGTGGTCATTTGACTGGACGTTCACTTGATTGGTTCAACTCCACGGAGAGGTGCACGCTTGACAGCGGGACAGCCGCTAACGACATCGCTAGTATGCATGAAATATCAATTGTGTGCGGTTTGAATAGGATTTGATAAAACGGAGACTCTTCACGGGAAATGAACAGCATTTTTAGCTAAATAAGCGAGTGCTGTCGCTGACGAAAAAACATTCGTGGTTAGTCTATTTCCGAGAAGTTATTATGAAACTTACGAAACTGTGACCGCACTCCATAGCAGGAAACAATCCAAATACCGCTACGTCTGAACCAATATTAAGGTATTCGTACAGAAGTCGCAAGGAATTAATTTGCATCAGCAGATTTTCAACAAACATCTCAGGCCACCCAGATCACCAAATTGTTATCGACGTAGCGACCAAAGTTTACTGCGTGACCGAAGATAATGCGGTCAGGAATCATGGACAGCACAGCACGTGGGACTTCAGCCCAACATTTTTTAATCTTCCAACCCACGTTTTATGAAAGATCCAAAAGAATTGAAATTTTTCATATTTACTGTCATATATATATATTTTTTATGGTTGTCGAAATAAGCAATTTTAAAACTGGAGGGTAAAGAACATTATCTTATGAGCTTGTCCACTACATATTTTCAACTCGTCTCTTGAAAAATTCGGCCATTGTCATCAGTGTCAAGAATCAATACATATGATATTATAATTCAAATGGGGTTCTCATTTTGACTTGTTTGTTGACATAGGCATGAAGTGCCTTCAGTTTTACAGACGCGCATGCGACACTGAAGTTGTTTAGTGTGCGTGTGTCATTGCATCAATAATTTATCCAACTCTACAATTTGTGTTAACAGCTTTTCACCCAAACGATGTGTGGGCAGCCCAGCGGCAGTTTATTAATGTCACTGACCACATTGGCGCATTTCATGTTGTATTGCAAGTTGGCAAGACTAGACGGAACAAAAAAGGCTGCCAAACGCCGCCATACGGCATGAGAGGACGCCATGTGCGTACTCAGAGAAAGGCTGGTAACTCTCATGTCCCGATGGTAGACTTGCCACAAGTGCTGCCCAGTCTCGCAGTTCGTTTCTCCGCTGTACAGAATTTGTCCCACTTGCAACACGCCAAATTTACCACCGATGATTTTTGGACCGTGGTGTAATTGGGGTGAGTCGTCAATCTCGCCAATAACAAGTACATATTCAAACGATTTTGTGATAATGTGACGTATGCTAATCACGTTTGCTGTTTAGAATAAGTAATCAGATATATATTCATGCCAGTAAAACAAGTCGATCGCTCAAGACTTCTTAGCTCGCAGCTTGTCTCGCGACTTCGCTTCTCGTTGCCCCGCAATGGCGACACAAAAATGGTCGACTTCTGGCAAATCTATCCCTATATCCCTATGGGTATTACCCAGTCTTCTCGCATAAGGACAGTCAATTTTTCCAGCTGGTCAGATTGTTTATCTATTTCAGATCATGTGACGTTACGGAAAACATGTGGACGTTCTTGAAGGTCGCTTCCAACCTTATTCCGAATCTCGCACCCAAGATCTTTACCAGGCGCTCCTACAACTCGTATGTAACAAGTTGCGTCATTCCCGGGGCCCCAGTTGTTCATAGGATGATTACCGCTAATCCTGGATTAAAATTAAATTGGCTCCTTTTAAAACTTTGTAGGAAAAACCTTTATATACTTATTTGATGTATGAATAGAAATCTTTAAACATTCTTTTGTACATCAGCAGAATTTCATCCACAAAATTTTCTCTAATCCTGGATTAAGCTAATCGCCCTTTCAACAACCAGGCCCAGGCTCTTATTTCCGCTCTTGCAGCTCTCCCGCTGGTAGTGCAGTGACAGCGGAAACAAAACCTTGGGAACGAAGTCGCCTCATATTCTCACAACTGCATATTCTGAATAACGCTGCCAAACGTTTGCGCATGCGTAAGTATCTTAAACTTTGTGTTCTTTTCATTTGAGAAGACTGACTCAGACCCAAAGATTCATCATTATTTTTCAAAGTGGAGAATAAAAATAACGGATGTTTAAATTCAAATTACACAAGAATGTTAGCGATGTTAATAATATATAAATATATGAGTGCGTGTGTGTGGCGTTAACCCTTTTACCAGGCACTGTTGTAAGGAACAGGATGTTTTCCGAACGTTTCAGATCTTTAAGTGAGAACATTTTTGTTGTATATTTTTTTGTTGAAAAGTTATTCGTTGGATGTAATTCGAGAGTGGAACCAGTGCTGGAACTTTCAACAATTCAAAATCCCTATTTCCAATTCATTTGTAAATATATTAATTTACTACAACCGTTGTCATTTGCCAACATATCAATTTTATTCCGCCTAACGCTAGAAGATTTTACTTGTCAAGGGGAGACCTCCTGAAAACCAGCTCGGTAAAGGGTTAACTTCGACTTTGCTTTATTCCAGTGTCACAAAATTCTGAAAGGTCATTTGGAGAACCGATGTAAAGTATTTCGCAAAGTTGTAGTATCCGTTACACCCAGTCGGACTCGAGACATATTCATAGGACTTGGACTTGTCGATCGAACTCCAGGGTTGTGACTTGAGACTCGGCCTGAATGAATCGTGACTGGATGATCGAGTAACTTTATTTGAGAACTATAACATAAACATCGGCGTTATTGGTTTGGTTTTATTGATCAAGAATTGACATGAAATAAATATCAAACAGCAACAGTTTGTGTAGGTTCTGTTGGCACGGACGTGGGTCGACACTTGACTGCTGCCAGGAAAATTTAGTAATTAGCCGCTTGCAAGAGCTTTGCTACGACAAGCAGTGTAGACGTCGGATAATTGTTATGTCAGTATCAGTCACATTTTACCGAACAAAGAAGAAATGGACTAAATAGTTGCGACTCGGACAACTCGCAGAAGAGTTATTCGTGACCCAAACTCGTGCCTCGGACTCCGACTCGGGCTTATTGACTCGTGACTTGGACTTCAAGGTAATGACTCGGACTCGGACGTGAACCCGAATCCTAACGCAAACCTCAACCTTTCCTGTAGCCGTAACGCTAACCTTAACGGAAACCTGAAACCTAACACTAACCCTCTGCAACCTCTCGGGATAACACATATTTAGAGAGACGTTGTAAACAAAGATTGAGGGGAAAATTATGACCCTGGTTTAGAGTTTCAGTTTAAAAATTACCTTTTATTCCACAAAGTTTCAATGGAGTTTCAATTGAAAATCACGTTTTATTCCCCAAGAAAAAAACTCATTCCTTAAAAGTCAGTGACTAGTGATCGTTACCCAGTAATAAACCAATTAGAAATCATCCGGAAAAGCCAAATGACAGTATCTCAGTTTATTCTCCAATTCACTGGTTTTCATCCTACGATGAGAGAGCATAAGTAAGTCATGTACAAAAGTTGTAGGTTTAATTGTGCCACATAAGTGGGCCTTCAATCCAGGATAAATAAACTGGGCAGTTATCTGTGGGCATTCCAATAGTATTACTTGATTCTATCCTTTTCCAGACACCTCGGTTTCAGAAAGCCTTTTCCTATAATTAACTGTCTTAAATATTGCTTGATGAGCCAAAAATGAGGTATCCTTTTCTAAAAAATTGAAAGACAGTAAAGGCCAAATTATTGCTAAGTTAATTCTTCGCTCCTTTTTTTACCAACATCTACAATTACCGACATTTAATCTATTTATAAATTTAGATTATTGCTAGTGTATTAGTTTTAAGTAATAATTGCAAATTCGTAATTACTTCGAAATGATGATTTTATGTTTGAACGACGGAAATACCTGGTACATTTATGGAAAGTTGAACCCAGTCTTGAAGCCATTTACTGAGTTCTTCTGAAGAAATGTGTGACGTGTTCAATCCCCGCACTCGGCAAGCCTGTTGTTGCAAAATCATGAGTAGGCAGTACGAAAATACAACATATTGAGGCCAAAATGGGTGCGCACAGCAGAATAGTCAGAAGGCAGTTCAGCAAGGAACAATGACACATAAGGCACAATAAAGCATCTTTCATAACAACATAAGAACACACAAGCGCCGGTTAGCATGGCACAGCAAAACATTTCTCAACTACTACACAACAACAAGTAGGACAATACAATATAATTAAGTAATACACAAGACAGCACTTCACTGCACGGCACATGTACACACCAAATATCATTGTTTTCAAACCCCACAGCCATACAATAGAGTAACATTACAGAGCATTCTGGGCTTCAGTGTGTCACCTCTTCAACTTCTTGTGAACTAAGTGCCTTGATCCCTTCTCGGGCAATTGCTGCATCATCTTTGTGAATTGAAATCATTTCTTTTCTTAACTTGTTCTGAAGTAATAGATTTGGCAGCCAAGATGATAAAAGCCAAAATGAACACAGGTTTTGCTGTGAGAAACAAATTTGAAAAATATCCGGATATTATAAGATAGCACTCCTTTACTTTCATCATATAATAAATTGGTGCATCATATGCTACATTAGATTCAAACTTACCAAATGCATACGTGACAGATTTTCCAGTTTAAAAACTCCATTGGAGAAAATAGGTAAGATTTTAATTAAATTACCATTGCTAGGATCATAGTTTTGGCCCTCCTAAGCAGAAAAAAGCTTATTCCATTAATTTACAACCTCAACTAGAATGTCAAGAAAAAGGGGAAGATATGCCTGAACAAGGCAAATTTTGTAAGTTCATCACACCTTCTCAGTAAGCTTTTGCATCAGGTCATAATCTTCATGGTTTTTAACTTGACCCTTAATGTCCTTTAGTATAACATGGAGATACTCTGATCTTTTCCTGTCATCTGCTGCTGCAAAATTCTTTTTCTGCTTTTCAGTCCAAAAATGATATGTAAAGAATTGTTGTGGTCTCAAAAACCTACACAAAAATGACAAATAAATGCTTATTTTAGAAACTAAATTTAGTTTTAGAAATTAAATCATTTGGTGCTTTGAATGCAGCAGATAATAATATTATGCACTTCTTTCATCATCAACCCACCCAATTACAGGTCCAAGATAACCAACAAAAGGTAGGCAAGACAAAAGCACTATTGGCAGAGCTTTCTTGAGATTCTTCTGAGTCTAAAGCAAGGATGATATGACAGGTTTAAAATGCTACTAGTCATCATAATCAGGAAACAAATTAATATTTTAATTGATAAATGAACTTTAAATTTCTTGAGCTAAAATCTGCAGAAAATGTTTTAAGTTCCATACAAGGATCTTATTCACAACATTCTTGCAGCCAGTGAGATGCACCAACCAATGAGTGAGGATAAGAGCCTATCTCAGGGGCTTTTGACTTGGCAGAAGCATCACATCCACATACATGCTCCTGCTATTTGCTCCTGTTACAGTAACTTTCCCTGTTCATGCAAGAGATATGGGATGATGAACTTGTGTGAAAAACATGGATATTAGTACTACTCCAAGTAAACACATTGATAGCAGACAAGTCAAGAAAAATTCTTCTTGACCACAGCTGAGATTCAAACCCATAACCTTCAGTTTACTAGATTGTTAGACCTTGTTCATACTGTAAATGGCTGCAAAATTAACAACCTATATGCATGTAAATCACTTGTTATTCACTTGTTTTCACATATGAAATCCAAATGGATTTTTACTCTAAACAAGGTTATGAGGGCCAATTTGTATGCATATAAAAGAATTTTAAATCATTCACCATTTTTGAATAAGGTCTATGCTTTGCCATTTGAGCTACAGTAAAAGGCTAAGCCAGGATGGTGGTATTTATATTTTTGATATTAAAAAAACCCAGCTAGTTTCTTCCAAATCAGGACAACTACTGTATGTCTTGGCAAAAGACAAACCAGGTGGAAAACATCTCACTATAAATATCAAAGCCCAGCAAATAAGTTTTAATGAGCACATAATAATATAGACATTGGTAAAGTTTGTAATTTGATTAAAACGAAACATCAGTTCAATAAAATTACGAACTTTACCAATGTCTGTCTTATTATAGGTTTATCAAAAGTTATTTGCTGGGCTTTGATATTCATAATGAGACTATCGTATGTCTGTCACAATTCTGAAGTTAAGTGAGTGACTTGGGATTATTTACTGGGGTAAAGAAGAAGGATAGTAGCGTTATTTCAAGTGAAAGAACCCATGGAAGAAACCGGTCAGTTATTTCACTTGGTGTTGTGTTAATATCTTTTCCTGTTGATCTTGAATGCAATTCTCTTTCCTTAAATCCTAACAAAATCTTGATCTAAAGTTTCCAAATCGCCTGTAAATAAGTGTTTGTCATTTTAGCGCTTTTTCTTGCTTTAAAAGAAAGAAAAAGGAGCCAGAAAACTTTTGATAGGAATTACAGTAGCTTCGCATTACCCTGACCATCGTCCACAGTTCTTGCCGGGTCAACAAGCTATAATTCCAGTTGTTTGTTTTCAATTTTCTTCTGATAATTAACGTCTTCCTAACATCTTTATATAGTTCCTTTGCCCCAGCAACGAAGTCTCGTATGATCTTCTTAAACTGCTGAAATTTACTTGGTTGATCTTCTTTCGTCGACTTTCCAGCCGTGCTCTCACATCTTGCATGTCGTCCCAATTTCAAAGAAACAGCATTGTTGTTGAAATATATAGCACGATATTTCCATTTCGTATGCCTCAACGGGCAACACTTCGAATCCGACATAATAAAAGAGTGTCTAAGGCTACATTGAGTTGCAAAGGATAAAGAGGATACTGAGTTTGACCTCTGTAATAGAAGGACTCTTTGCTGTACAAAAATCACTGTACTGTGCGGTGCCATATTGTTTTTTGTAACTTCCGGTTACCATTAGTACCTAAGTATCGCTGGCTCTTCTGTACTTTGAGATTTGTGAACTCACTTCATGCTTCGAGAACTGTTTCTAATTTTCTAATTTAATTGCTAAAGTGCTCTTCATTCAACCATTTAAGATTGAATACTGTATTTTCATCAGGTTACGAATTAATACAAGTGGGAGAGTGTTCGGTTAAGTCATTATGAGGAATTCCTTTACGAAACAAATTTTGTGTAATATGACACATGGCCGGTCTTCATCTTTCATCTTATTTCGACGGTTCTGCACAGTTCGTCGTGCAGGGTCTTCCAAAGAAGGTTTATCAAAGGTGGTCAACGCTAAATTAACGTCCACGATGAAGCTATTCGATAACATCCTTGGGATAGGTGAGGTACGAGCCGCACAAAGCGTGGTACAAGCAGCAGAAGACCAGTTCATGAAAAGCAGAAGGAGTGTACAGGAGACTAGAACAGAACTGGTACAACTTCAGAGTCAATTACGAGAACTTCGCAGCAAGTTGGACCGAATACCGCGAGAGGACGAACGTTATTTGGAACTAGCAACCGAGGAACACAAAGTTTTAATCGAAGAGAGGAAATTGAAAACGGATTTAGAAGGATTTGTTGCTCTTGAACGTGATAACTTCGCTACATTGTCGGCAGCGGTACGAAATGCCCACGAGAAAGAACGAAGTAGAGCCGAGAGGACGAAGTATTGGTCTATCATAGGCTCCGCTTGCGGAGCAGTACTTGGTAAATTAGTCATAGTTTGTAACTCGATGACAGTCTTGCTGTCTGTCAGTTTGCCTGCCTCTTTGTCTGACTGCCTCCCTGCACGTTTGCCTGCCTTTTTACCTTCCTGCCTGTCTGTCTGTGTGTGTATATCTGTCTACCTGTCTTTATACCTGCCTGCCTGATTTCCTATCTGCTTGTCTGTCTATCTATCTGGCTGAATACCTATCTGCCTGCCTGTCTGTCTGTTTGTGCCAAATAGTTGATTATGTTACTTTCTCCGAACCATATAATCCTTTCAGCTTGATGTTACCAAAAACTCCGTTTTTTTATCAATCAGGTATCCTTGGCTCAACAATACTCAACATCAGAAGAATGAAACAAATTAAACTAACAGTGCAAGAAAACAATCAAGCATACATGGCCGAGGTGATGGAAGAATTAAAGACAATACTTCAGTCTGAACAGCTTGTATTAAAATCAGCTGAGGACAGTGGATCAAATGGCTTATCAGCAATCACACACTTGCAGTCGACGGAAGGTATTAAAATGTTGGCAGAAATTCGTACACAAGTGGAAAAGTTGTCAGAAAAAGGTTCTGACCATTTTGAATGGATGAAAAGTCTTGCTTCAGAAATACAAGGACTGAAACATGATCTATCCGATAAGCGGAATTTGGAAGGATCACATCGAAACTCGGAAGATTCGTCGAATGTTTTAGATCTCGAGAGAAACTTGTACGACATTTCGTGGTGGACGAAAGCGAGTGTTGTCGCATCCTTCGCGAGTATCTCGTGTTCATTGCTGTTGTATATGTTCTACAGATGATATGGACATGGAAGCAATGTCAATTCCTTAAAAGAGTGATTTCATTGACTGAATTTATTTTAATTTAATTTGCTAGGTGTATATTTGAAATATTGGAAACGGAGCTTAAGCATAAGTCATCGTGTCGCTTTTCCTGACAAATACCAGAAATTAACTTTGCGTAAGTAAGTTAGAGCATTCCTCTGCGGAAGAATGCAACATATTACTTGATAAATAACAATGGATGGCTTGTTGATAGTCAAAATGGTTCGGAATCTGCCGGAACATAAGAGTAAACAAACTGACGTTTCGAGCGAAGGCCCTTAGCCTTAATGGTGCGCGACTACGAGGGTGTGACCAGGATAATCCTGATAGGGGCGGGGCCAACACCCGACTACGAGGCCCAACAGCCGACCACAAGGGCCAAACCGACCGTTAATTAAAACTGCGGTGACGCATGACTGATTCTAAACAGAAGACCTCTTCTAATGAGTGATAATAAGTATCAATCTAACATATTATTAAATTTCTAATGCAACAAAGCAGGCAACATTGTCGGACCCAAGGGGAACCCTCCTTGAGCTGTAAAATCTGCTATATCTAGTTCTTCATAAACTTTGCGACAAAACTGATTAAGTTCGTTGCCTGCAATGGTGTACCAAAGAAGCATATTCCACTTGTCCAATCTCAGAAGACTAAGAAGGGCTCCGAACTACATGCCATAAATATTCTATGCCATAGTGTTAAATTTCTTGATTTAAAGCCATAGGTTTTGGTAAAAGTTTTAAAATACTGGTAAAACAATATAAAGAATTCGCCCAGACAGGAAATCTAGCCTCTAGAAAACATTAAGATTCGCCTGCAGTACCAACATGTAGTCGTCGTGAAACCTTGGCGGGCTGTTAGATTGGTTCACACTTTTCGCACATCCTGAGTCTGCCAGTGGGCAAAGGAGGACCATGGCAGCATACGCCATTGAATGTATTTATCCATAACGCGAGGATTTTCAAACATTGACTCTTGGTGCGGAGTCTTGTGACAACTTAATTCAGTTTCATTTGCGCGTCTTTCATACATTTTTGTATTATTGATGACGAGTATTTGAAATCACTACAGCTATATACCTCTAATGCCAACTAACTCGAACATTTCAAAAAAATTACTCTCGTGCAAGAACCGCCCGAACCAATGAAGCAGAGACCTCCCTTTCATTATAATGGCATATCATCGCTTCCGACGGCTATTTCCTGGGACATTACTGACAATTTTGTAAACAACATACGGAGATAATCGATAAGAATGACTGATGCACTTCTTTCATGCATGAAACTTTTCTATCTATTTCTTATCGCATGTAGTATTGATCAACAAATTCCTCCATAATCTTCCCTAATTCTGCGCATTGCACACATTCAATTAAACTAAACTCGTAAATCTTAGCTGATGCAAAGATCTTTTTTTCTGTTTGACAGATGTTGAGTTCTTTCTAGCCAAAATTACGAAAGCAGTGAACCCAAGATCAGCTTTGTTGGGACGAGTCTTAAAAAACCAATCAA
This sequence comes from Nanipora kamurai, assembly GCA_036872915.1. NCBI lineage: Eukaryota > Metazoa > Cnidaria > Anthozoa > Scleralcyonacea > Helioporidae > Nanipora > Nanipora kamurai. Next base: position 416 of record JBAHVQ010184053.1, on the reverse strand, counting down.
ATCAAGTACTTGGACGTTATTTCGTGGGGGAGGTGTAATTGCAGTCATTTTTGTAAGCATTGTTTTCCGATTGCTGTTCGTTTTCGGAATTGATGGACATTAACTTGTGTGGTCTTCCCAGATCGAAGGCCTTTTTAAGTTAGACGCACGTCGAAGACCATAACGAAAATTGGCACAAGAAAGGGTTTAGAAGATAGCGGAGGTAAGAAAGTCGTCAGTACTGCTCTTAATACTGGTTTTACAATTGTCTGAAACCGCTTTTCTAGTAAGTATATATATATAAATATATATATCAACTTTCTGCCGAGCGCGTTCTTGAATGTGTATATACAAATATACATTAACCGCTTTTCTAGTAAGTATATATATAAATATATATATCAACTTTCTGCCGAGCGCGTTCTTGAATGTGTATA
>JBAHVQ010184032.1:0-15792 GCA_036872915.1 Nanipora kamurai | reverse complement strand
TTACAGACTCCAAAGTTATCCATGTGTTGAAATACCTGGCAGCAATGTTTCATACCAAACAAAAGATGACAAAAAACAGATGAACCAGGAACTTTTGCTTCAACTGAGGGTAGGTTCTGTACGAGACATAAAAATATGCTGCCTGAGTATGTGCATATATATTATTGCATGTATAATTCATCTATATTCATACAGTGATCTCATTCCTTTAAGGATCATGAGGATCCTGATTTTTGGTACAGCAAACAAGGTGGTAATGTGCCAGTCATGTTAGTGAACAAGGAGCACTGCTACGTCATTGGTGGAAAATCCATCTTGTTTAAGACGGAGATTGTCCTGTTGCCAGAAGCTGTGGTGGCATACATGGCTATGTTGTACTTGCTGGATTTTCACTATCCAAAACAGTATGAACTTGACATGAGTATCCTTCAATATTTTATATTTCAAGACAACAATGTGCCGAAAGACATTGCTGTGTCTTTTAATTCACAGCTTTCAGTATACAAACAATTTAAAGCTGAGGCAGTTTAGTTTAATGGTTTAGTTTAATTAAAAAAACTTGTAGATGTTTTCTATAGTACTGGATTTTCCATTTCTTAAATATATAATACATTTACTTAATTTGAAAATGTATGTCTCAGAATTTGCTCAATAAGGACATAAGAAAAGTTCTTAAATTGAGAAAACGTCTTCTTAAAATAAGTATATGCCCCCAATAATTTCTTAATTTAAGTAATTTTTTGAATCAAAAACATTCAGGAATTATTCTTAAAATAAGAAAATATTTTCTTGTTTTAAGAATAATTTCTTAATGTTTTTGAATTAGAAAATTACTTAAATTAAGAAATTATTGTGGAAAAAATTTCCTATTTTAAGAAAATATTTTCTCAAAATTAAGAAATTTTTCTTAAGAAATTTTTCTTATTAAGAACATTTTCTTAAGACGATTTTCTTATTAAGAAAATTTTCTGGTTATTCTCCCAAGAAAAAATATTCTTATTTTAAGAAAAGTTTCTTAAAATAAGATTTTTTTTGTCTTAAAATGAGAAAATGATTTTTTGCTGTGCAGTATCAACAGCTTCATTTATGTGGTATTCCATTGCTTTCTGAAACAAAATTTTATGATATTCAAAAGCAATTCTTGTGGCCAACTGTAAGCAAAGCTTGGAAAAATATTTACCAAAAGAATGTCCTCAATGACATGATTTCCAGCTAGCTCAAGTAAGTGAAGTAACGTCGTCCATTGCCATGGAGCCAGAAGGGTGCAAACGATGTCTTGATTCTCTGATTAATGAAGGCATCCCAATCAGATGTTTATCAACTGACAGACGTGCCACAGTTTCTTCAAACATGGAAAAGTTATACCCTACTAACAAACACCAGCATGACACTTGGCATTTGGCAAAGTGGGTGGTTAAGAAACTCTCTAAAAAGTTAAAAAGTAAAGAGAACGACGATATTGATGGTTGGGTCGACACAATAACAAATAACGAGAACTTTCAGTGAAAACTTATATTTACAAACAACCAAAGAACCACCAATACTGAAGTGTATCAACAAGTGCTTAAACAGCTGAAGGAAAGACACCCCTGTGCCCGTTTAGCCTTTTTCAAATAAGAACGTAATTCAAGTGGTGCATCGCCACGTACAAGAAAGTTGCATTAACAATTCAAACGGTATCTGGTATCAAACGTTTTGTTGAAAACAAGGGTTTCGGTAAGTGGTTTGATGCTCTCTTTCCATTAATAAAAAGCAGAGATTCGTGTCAGCCAGAACAGGCCTTTGAACCATCCGCCAGCACAAGTGCAAGTACATGCAGTACTCCAGTTGGTAATTTAGAGAAAGATGAAGAAGAGGCAGTTAAAGATGCTGGACCCAAGGCTATGTTCGTCCCAGTTAAGAAAAGAAAGAGAAAGGAAAATGAGTCAAGTGCACCAGGAAAAGTGCTAAAACTGCTGGAAGAGAAGATCAAAAATGACTCAACCAAGGATATCTTGCAGTTTATGAGAGAAGATGCAGAAAAGTCCAGGCAACATGAGCTGGAACTAATGAAGCTTTTGGCTGGTCATAGTAATGGAGCATATGGTCAAGAGTATAATCCCAGCATGGTACCTCAAACAGTGCAGCATCATTCTGTCCCACATTCAAACTTTTTTCATGGAACATCACCACAATCATGGAGGAATTTTGAAGCACAAATGTCTCAAACAGGATCAGTTCCTCAGACACCACCACATGGCTGTTATCCCAGGGACACTTCAACTGGCCCATTTCTTCATTTTGGTTTCTACGATGGTCGCCGATAGCCTGGGAACATCCCCGATTCCGGTTTTCACTAATCGTAACTCATCGCAATTCGTCGTATCTCATCGGTAGGCTGATTCGGCGATGATCGCCGATGAATTACGATATATGAAAACCAGGGTTTAAGTTCATTTTGCAAAATGAATGGCGCCAGTCTGGTGTCGTAAACAAGAAACGAAATATTCTAAAACTATCCTTTCAAACACTGCTCTCACCGCTCTGTGCTCCACCTTACGTTCAATAATCTTGTTAGTATCAAATTCAGTGTGCAGGATTTCAAGTAATCTTTCCTGTTTTGTTTTGTTGTTTGCTTTTTTTTTTAATTCTGTGTAATTATCGAACCGAATCTTTTACAGAAACTCAATAATCAGCTGATATAAAATTAGCATTTCATTGTTTCAAAACGTTCAGGTGGTGAAGTATATATTGTCTTTAAAATGGAAAAATACTAATTGCATATGGAGCCATTAGACTGGACTCGGTGTATTATTTGCCAGCAAGACACTTCTGAGCCTTTGAAATCCCGTTGAATAGTCCTGGAACAAGTGATCAAAAAGTAAATGCATACGCATCCTTTCCAGGTAATGTAGAAGAGTTTCGGGAGATTGGATCACTTCCAGTTGATCTTCGTTTCGGAAAATATGAAACTGCTGGGAATTTTGCTGGACATTTGGCGTACTGGCACAAATCCTGCCACTTGGAATTTAACAATTATAAGCTAGCGAAGGCTAAGAAAAAAAGAAAGCATGAGACAGATGAATCTGAGGAGAAAGGGCCCAGAAAAAGTAAAAGGCTAGCACTGGAGGTCAAGAAATGTTTTCTTTGTGAGAAAGGCGAAGAGGCAGGTGTTCTTCATTAGGTTTTGACTTATGATGCAGACACCAATTTGCGAACGATGATAACCAAGTTAAATGATGACGAGCTTTTTACCAGAGTAGCCGGAGGGGATCTAATTGCAATGGAAGCAAAGTATCATCTTAAATGCCAAATCAACCTGCGAAATCGCTACCGCAGTCTCGTTCGAAAGAGAAACCAGAAAATACAGAAGAAAAAATGAGTCAAGGGCCTTTGTAGAGCTGACGACCTATATTGAGAAAACTGTCGAATCTGGAATTCTCTTATTCAAGCTGCCCGAGATCCATTCAATGTATGTTAATCTCTTGAGGACTCCGGCATTAACAAATTGGTTAACAAGAGCAGATTTAAAAATCACTTGCTGGAGCACTTTCCAGATGCAAAGGAACAATGCGATGGAAATAATACAGTCATCATCTTTAAAGAGAGAATGCAACATATGTTGAAGGAGGTATTAAGGCAACGTGATTTCTCGGAAGATGCTGTTATCCTCTCAAAGGCTGCGGTGATTATGCGAAAAGACATTTTCAGCCAACCAAATGTCAAGAGGACTCACTACCTTCAAGCCTCCAGTCTCTCATCCCCATGATCCTAAACGGCCTCAACTTGAAATACCAAGACAGACGTGAATCACAGGCTTGCCTCACCGTCGGTCAGAGCATACTTTACAATGCAAAGAAAAGTAGATCCAGCACTGCAAACAAAACGAGACACTCGAAAGAACGCGAGCCACCACTCCAGTTTACGTTGGAATCAACGTCCATTTCCAGACAAGGAGCAAGAGACTCGTTCGCCAATTATACCGGTTATCAGCATCTCATGATAGAGTAATGGAGCTTGACGACATGATCGCTTCTTCTGTCACTGAACCTTTTGAAGATGATGGAGTGGTCGCCCCTGCATGCCTTTGAAAGGGTTTGTTCACCGTTGGAGCGCTGGACAACTTAGATCAAAACCCAAGCTCAACCACGGCGGCAGGTTCATTTCACGGTACTGGAATCAGCCTTTTCCAATGTCCAACCAAAGACAAACCTGGTGAAAGCAGACCACCTATTTCAGTACAGCCCAAGTGAAGCTGGATACACTTCCTCCCTGACAGCTACGCCACTGTCCCAGCTGTGGCTCTGCAGACAACTGCTATTGGTGTACCGGAGTGTGATTCGAGCTCTACGGAGAGCCGTTTACTGGAAGCCATTGCAGCTGAGCTGCGCGTGTGAGTAGACCATGCACTGTCAGTGCTAGAAAAGCAAAATCTGACGAACAGCGATGCGATTGCGTGGGCTGACTATCACGCAACCTCCCATAGAAAGACCCCCAGCTGTCTGTGCACTCCTTCCCTTGTTTTAGGAGAAGGCCGCCACACCCGCCATGATCAAGCATGGCATGGATGTGCAGAGACGAGCAACTGAATATTTAAACCCAGGAAAAATCCCCGTCATCATGTTTGACCAGCCATTGTTTGCATTGGCAAAGTTCGTTCAATGGAAATGGCCTCTCACATATGGTGAAAAGATTCATGTCGTCATGCTTGGTCTACACATAGAGATGGCCCTTTGGAAGACACTGGGAGACCTGCTGGAAGGTTCTGGGTGGACCGAAGCTCTTAGGAAGGAGAGATGGTGTCCTCTGGTGTGGCTGACCCTTGTCTGAAAGCAGCACATCTCATCAGGACCAGACGTGTCCATCAAGTCACTCTGTTGGCCCTGCACCGTGTTTAGCGAGAGGCATTCTTGCTTTCTCAAGGTCCCAAAGACGAAGAATGTGCACAAGTGTGGAGAAATAACATGGTACAAAAGACCCCAACATTTGCCTACTGGGACTTGATCCTAAAATACCAAATCCTTATCCTAATTTTTGTCAGGGCTCACAGAGAGAGGAACTTTCTCTTGTATGTACAGATCTTAGAGGAACTCACACCACGATTTTTTGCATTCGATCCTGTTAACTATGCAAGGTGAAGGCCAGTCCATATCAGAGATATGAAGTCTTTGCCTAGCCCCATCAAGGACGAGTTTGAGAAGAATTGCCTCTGGGTGATTTCCAAGACGACAAACAGTTTCTCTGCCATTTCTTTCGATCGGGCGTGCGAGCAGGAAAACAAGATCGTGAAAGGTTCGGTCGGTGCTGTTGGTCTTACAGAAAACCCTACAGCTTTCACACGTTGGATGCTCTTGGGACCAGAAATTGCCAGACATCCAATGGAGAAACTTCCACCGACCCAAGATGCCTTGCTTCAGCATGTCAGATGGATGGTGTACCAAGCAGGAATCTGGACTATTAGCACGCAGTCACATCCCCTCAAGAGTACGCGTGGAAGAAGGTCGTAGATTCCTGTTTGGATGACCTTGCAAGAGGCATCGACATCACGTAGACAGCTGATTAAATCTTCGTGCAAAGGTGAATGCAGTAACTGCAAATGTATTAAAGCAAACCTGGATTGTTCACCACCTTTCAGATGCAAATGTAATTAGAAAATATTACTGTAAATAAATACGTAGTGATGATTATGCAAAAAGAGTATGGTTGTAATTATTAAATATTTCTGCTGTATAAAACGTTCAAGTATACAATACTAAAGTAGGGTCGGTGGACCAGAATAGCTAAGTAGAATTTGAAAAAAGGTAATATAAGTGAGAAATGCCACCATCTCGGCTTTGCGTTTTGTGTGAGTTCTAGTAAAACATTGGAAGGGCTCCTTGCCAAAAATGAACTAACATACCCTATTGAAACTCCACACCAAATTTCATACTTTTATCCAGCCGGTAACAGTAATTTCAGTAAGCCACCTGAGTATAAACCTAACCCTTTCTTGGACACTTATTTCTTCATTTTTTAACAATTAAAGATTTTAAAACTAAACTCCCTCTTCAACAAAACAATAAGCATTCTGCTCATGCACTTTGTATTAACGAGTCAAGGGCCATTTTTTAATTTTGCTACCATCCCTGCTTTCATGCTATTTTCCTCGAGCAGTTTTCCATCTGATCCAGAGAAGAAGAATAAATGGTTGGTAAGCATGCATAGGAAAGAACGGACTCCAAGCAAACATTCAAAAATTTGCTCGGATCACTTCCAAGAATCCTTCATCAACAGAACTGGACGAAGATTTAAGCAGCCGGATGATGCCATTCCCACAAGATTTAAGAAGTTTCTTAATCATCTAAAAAAGGTAACTAATTACAACGTCCAATCCTATTAGTATAGGACCAGGTGTATGGAGTTAGATAGGGAACAAAATTTGTATGTTAATATCGAAGACCGTCTAGTGATAGCGAGTAGCGCTAATGTTGATATTGGGCACCGTTTAATGATGTGGAGGCGCGCTTTCTGATCTTCAAGTTGCGTTTCACAATGTCAAGGCGAGTTCTTTTTGCTATTAATTGCGTCGACACACAGTTTGAACTTTCAATTGCCTTCATGCTGGCAAGGCGAGCTTTTTAATGCGCGACTCGAATTTTTCGGCGCGTTTAACATTGTCGAGTTGAACATTACGGTGCTATCTGACCAGCGGCATTATCAGGATACAACTTTTACTTCATATTGGGAACGTTGATTGATTGCCGCAGTGGTGATATAACTCGACAGGACAAACATTGCCATTATGTCATGTCTACAACAGTTAGCTCGTTGGTCTCTCCTGGTAATAATTTGAAGTTGATTATTTGCAATACGCTTTCCGAAATTTTGATGGCGCTGTTCAACTGGAGACACTTGGTGTAATACAAAAGTAATGGGGACCCACAGTCCAGTTATATATAGGTCAGTGGATACGTGCCGCAGGGTCCCGCGCTTTCGCGCCAATTACAGCATGGTGGCTCATCAGGCAGTCAACCATGTCGTTTCAGTTTTAACGGAGGCAATAGAGCAAATCCAAAATTAAAGTGTATCTCCAACTGTGTCTGTCACCGTGCCTACTTCTACGACGAGTCCTTCAACAGTTAATAGACCAGCAGCTACCTGTACCACCTCACAAAGCTCTCAGGAAAGTTTTAACCAGGCTGTCCAACGCAATTTCAGGTAAATACCATTCAGGTATTTATTTTATATATATATAGTATTGTTCTTAAGTCGTAGCAAGATAAAGTCAATACACCGTTACGGTAATTACACCAGAAATGTCCTATGCCATTGGAAAACTTCTTCATATAGCTATGTCATGACTCAATACCAGGTCCACAAGGAAAATACCACAAAATCCCAACATTTTCCCACCTTGGCCGAGGTGGGGTTCCATGGAAACATTTGCCCAGGGGGAATTTTTTAATTAGAATCCCTGAAAACGTATTTCCTGACCTCTCGGAGAAATATCCAGAAATTTAAACGGATCGGCATGTTTAGCTCTCATAAGGCTGCCAACTGTACATAGCTCAAAAAATCGTTTTTTTGAGGCTATGAACATTGCGCTAAAATTGGGACGATTAGGGTTTCCCAATCCTTGAAGGACAGTTTTTAATGACAAAATCAAGTAATTTAATAGTATAGCTGAAATTAATAGTTTTCTTTTTAAGAAGTGGTTTGGCAATAATATACAGTACATAATGTAGTCTGTTAAGAATGCCACAAATGTTGAGTTTTGTTAAGTTGATGTTTTGGGGCGAACACCAAGTTACCAGTAAATGTTCATGAACTCTTATGGTGTACTTTGAAATTTATAAACAAAAACAGTTTAAGATTTCTCTCATTTAAAGCAATAAAAATTTTGTTGCCATTGTCCTTTAGTCAGCTCTAATGAGTGTTTTTCATATGTTATAGTTAATTAAATTATTAGAAAGAAATGAAACCATGAGTGAAATGGCTGTAGATATGATTCTGTTGTAGCATTGGATGAGAGGCACTTTCAGTTGATCTGGGTCAAAATTTAGGTATATTAACATAAAGTGCAGCGCAAAGCTGAACATTATATTACTGTGAGAAATATCAAGTTGTTTCCTTCCACACAACAAACATTACAAAAATTTTGATAGTAATTACTATCTTTAGTACATTGCACCTTTGACGCATACTGTAGCATATGCTACTAGTCTTGTAAAACTATTCAGTGGCTGTCACCCTATATATTTTCCTTCTAAGAAATCAAAAGAAAGTCTACGCTGCAGGATAGAGAATATTGTTAACATACTGGACTGCATTCAAATATATGTCAAGTCCATATGTTGATGAACTACCTAATGGATCAATAGCTGTAGCAAGTGAATTAAGTTGAGCATCATTTAGAGGACATGCAACTGTAGGAACCTCAACATGAACATCATTCCATGTTTCCCCATCGTATGTCTGGGATGGTAATGGTCCATCCATATCCATACCATATGTATTGAAGTTCACCTCTGAAGTAGACGCTTCATTATTGTAGCGATTTAAACCATAATGCCATAGCTGGATAGGTGTCATGTTGGATTTTGTCCGCAGTGGATGATTATCATATCCATTACTGAATAGCTCCAAGTGGCGATTAATTCTTGGTAGGAAAACATAATGCAGGCAGAAGACATGTAGCTCTTTACTTATATCAAGGTAAGCATTTTCTTCGAGGTACCAAAAAACGTAATAGAAGATGAAAGTACAACCATGGAATAGATCTCTCCAGAGCCTTTCGATTCGCTGATTGTGACAACTTTTGCCAGCTATGAAGCTGCCACGATCTGGTCCTCGTGTAGGATTGGATAGCATAAACCAAGCTACGTCAACGTTTTCCACACCTTGGTCACCCCTGACTCTTTGAGGCAGGCCATAACTGCTTACTGCATTGATAAAAAGGCTGCATACTGTGCTTGCTTTATTGTTCGTATTTGCTTTCATGAACATTATTCGGCGAGAATAACCATCTATACATCCGTGCACAACAAAGCCCCACCTTATAAGTTTGTGGTTGCCATCAAGGTGCCACAAACTCAATGGTCCAGGTACAAAGTACCGTTTTCGATTTACCAAGTTCAGTTGCATAGTTCTCAGTATAATACCCTCAGGGTCAACCCGCCATAATGATGATCGCACACGCTCCAATTGCAATTTCAACCCCCTTGCAGTTAAAAATCCTTTCATTCTGCGAATTCCACAATTGGGGAATTCACTATATATTTCAGAAACCAAGGCATCGAGATCACTGTCTGAAATATCTGTACATTATGGTATTTCTTCTTTTAACCCATACTCCTTTATTCTTCGACTGATCGTCTTGGCACTAACATCCAACATTTCTGACATTTTAACCAGAGTAAACCCATACCTTAACAATGTTTTCAAAGATTCCTTTTTGATATCAAATGCTTGGCGACCACGAGATCCTCTGTTCAAAGTAGCAGGTCTTGTTCTTGATGTACAAGCTTCACCGGCAGCTACTTCCAGTAACTCATCATAACAAACTACAAGCATGTCTATTCGATATTAACATACGAATTTTGTCTCCTATCTAACTCAATACAGGTGTATTATAAAATAATGTTCAATAAATCTTTGATTTTTTGAACGGAGTGCCAACCGTAGCGTCATAGCGTAAAGAAGGCATCAGAATGTAGGATTTGTAATAACCCACTAGTTGGCTTATATTAAGCACAGATATCATAAACATCCAAAAATAAGCCCCTGAATATAAGCCCCCCATGTATTTTCGTAGGTAAAAAAGGAACGAAAACCACCAATAAGTAGATCTAGCCCTGAAGTGTCTAGCATGGCAAATGTACCTGTACATGTAAATGAAGAAGGCCCAGCTGCAAAAAGAATCTGTTTAGAAGAGCCTAATATGAACCATATCCAAAGTGAAGATTCAACAACTAAACTGAAAAGGGAACTAAATAAAAGTCAGCAGACCATTCAATCCCTGAAAAAGAAGTTAAAAGTTCCTCAGCAAAAATCACGGCGACTGAAGACAACGGTGACATCACTGAAAACGGTTATTGAGCAATTAAGAGACAAACGGCTGATTTCCTCAAGCTGTGAAGAGATGCTAGAGCGATCATTCTCTGGAGTTCCACTGGCACTGCTAAAAAGAATGAATTCAGGAATATCGGGGAAGGGTGTGAAGTATTCACCGGAGTTAAAATCGTTTGCCTTGACTTTACAATTTTATTCTTCAAAGGCATATGAATTTATGCGCAAAACATTTAATCTTGTACTTCCACATCAAGCACAAATTCGGAAATGGTGCGGCAACATTCCAGCAGAACCAAGCTTTACAGAACCAGCATGTACAGTACTTCCAAGCATGGTGAATGACGCCAAGAAATTGGGACACACAGTACCATGCTCTCTCATGCTTGATGATTTCATCTATCCGGAAGCACGTTTCTTGGGATGGCAAGAAGGTGCGTGGTTATGTTGACCTGGGCAATGATGCTGAAGAAGATGATTCTACTCCATTTGCAGTAGATGCTCTTGTGTTGATCGCTGTTAGCATTAACAACTCCTGGAAGGTTCTTTGTGCTTACTTTCGTGTTGATGGCTTGAGTGGCGAAGAGCGGGCAAATCTCGTTAAAGTTTGCATCAAGAAGCTCCACGAAGTTGGTGTTGATGTTGTATTGCTGACATGCGATGGCCTATCCTGTCACCTTAAGATGATGAAAGAGCTTGGTGCATCCTTGGAACCCCATAGTCTTAAAGCATACTTTGTCCATCCTGTCAACTCAAACAAGAAAAATTTACATACTCTTGGATGTCTGTTCATATGTTGAAGCTTGTGAGAAACACTGGGCACAGGAGGCATTCTAATAGATGCTGATGGCAAGCAAGTATGCTTGAAATATCTGACGGCACTTCAAAAGTTGTAAGATCAAGAAGGATTGCGACTCGGGAACATGTTGAGGCTATCACACATCCGGTAGCAGCAGCAAAAGACGAAAGTTAACCTTGCTGCTCAAACATTTAGTGCAAGTGTTGCAGACGCGATAGAACACTGCTGTAATGTTTTGAAGCTAGCAGAGTTCCAAGGCCGCGAGGCAACAGTTAAGTTCATCCGTATATTTAATCGTCTTTTTGACATACCGAATTCCAGTAATCCATTGACCAAATGGTACAAGTCTGCACTCCGTATCAACAACAAAACAACTTGGAATCCATTTCTTGATGAGGCATCGAGCTATATCGTGGGTTTAAAAGATCCATCTGGAGCACCAATGTATGCGACACGGTGAAAAACAGGCTTTCTTGGATTTCTGGTTGCAATCCAAAGTATCTAAGGCATTTTCCATGATTTGGTGGAGCAGCCATTGAAATACCTGTTGACATACAAGTTCAGCCAGGATCATCTAGAGCTTTTATTTGGTGCGATTTGGTGAGATCTGCATGAGGCTTTAATAACAACCCAACAGCCCAGCAATTTACTGCATCATACAAACGTCTGTTGATGAGAAGTGGCATTAAAGCAGGCAAAGGCAATAGTCAGAGCAGAGATCCGACAGAGATTCTCCATGTGATAGATGATACCTGCAATGTAAACAATCAAAATATCACAATTACAGATGTTGCATTAATTCGAAAGTATGACCTAGTAGAAAGCAGTCCATTCCATGCCTCAAATGTTATCATCCAATCTGAGTACAAGGAAGCAGCTATCTCTTATATTGCAGGATACATAGCAAAAATGGCAGACAAACAAACTTTATGTGCTCCCCGTTGCAAAGCACTTGGCTCACTTTTTCTTAGGTCCAAAGATCGGGAAGCCAACACTAAATGTAATTAAAGTTTGCCAAGAAGCAGAAAAGTGTTTCCAGCAAAAGCTGACGAAGACTGGTGGAAATCTCCCACAGTGCAAAGGTGTCCCCGATGCCATTTGCCACATTTGTACATACTAGAATAAATTTATTTGCAGTTTTTAGACAGTTTGATGACCCTATAGTGGATACTTCTGTCAATGATAATCATGTTTTTCAACTTATAAAGACTTTAGCCAAATCCTATTGCAAAGTGAGGTTTCACCACCTTGGGAAAGAAGCAACTGACAAGCTTTCAATGCAAAAAGTCCGAAAGAAATTGAACAAGTTTGTCCTTTTCAAACATCAATAAAGACTTAGAATAGATACCTAATTCAAGTGGAAATCTAAAACCGTTATTTTAAAAACGACCAAATATTACAAAGGAATATTACAAACTAATACTCAAATCCTTTTGCTTAAAGTAACAATTTTTCTCCTGACCCATGCCAAATAACACGAAATTATACAATTATTTATTTTTCGTCAAATTTGGTGAAGAGCTCTTAACAAGTTTAGTACACCAAAGGCTAACTTAATGCCAATAATGCGACTAGAAACAGCTAGGAATGGCACAGATAATTCACTTTTCCACTTTCCATACAAAATATATAATTTTAAATATGCACACATCTCAGTGACCCCAAGCAAATCATTAAACACAACAAAACTTACCGAAATTGTTTCCGAGTTTCGGTATTCACCTCTTCTAAACGATATATTCGGCAGTTACTTTCCAAGTTCCATTCTAATCAAAGAAATATCAATCGAACAACTTTTCCAGAGAGCTGTAGACGGTGTAATATACCAAAATTGCCATGTTTGTCGGGAAGGCCACCAAACCTCACTGCCAGTTTGCCTTGGATCCTTCTCTCAAAGACTTTTAAAGCTGCGAAACTACTTTTGTCTGCCAAACAATTACAACAATGTCCTCTTACTCTCCTTGAGACAACATATGACAAATTTGCAGGACATAAGAAAATTGTATCGAACAGAAAACTCCATTCATTAACTGGAAACCCTACACAAACCCCTTACACGGCTCGAATAGTTGGTCCCTTAGTAATGGCGGCCGCAGCCCACTTCCGGCTTCGTTTTCCAAACACTAGATGCTTGATCCAGTCTTCTAAACTGAACTTTGCCATTTCCGGTGCATAATCGTCGCAAAAATAACAAGGCGACTTTTTATTTTTTAAGAAATTAACTTTTTCTAATTCTGGCCAGCCAATCAAAAAACTTCCGGCGATGGATTATCCCAGAGTCTCGCGTTCCCCCCGAAGGACAAGGGGATCGCAGGCTCTGGGAACGAGATTCCTGAGAGTCGTGAAAGCCTGCCGTTCATGCTGTCTAAACATTTGTTTGTTGTGTATATCGAAAGTTGTTAACGAAATCCACGATTTTCTGGAAGTAATTTTTCTAGTAGTAATTTTTTTTTAATGTAAGGGTAATAGTACAAAAGTATCAGTTGAATTTTTCGCACTTTATCATTAAAATACTGCCAGATTTGTTCAGGTGACGACCTGTTTATAATGATTTGCACATCTTTCTATTAAACCCAATAGGTGCTGAGGTGCATCATCACGAAGGGGTATTTTATAAATAATCATGAAACCATTGAAGATTTGGTCTTCGGACCGAAAACAGAACAAATTTCATTGCTGCTGATGATCTACCTGATGTGCTCTTTCAAAAGGTCAGTCTAGTCTAGACCATATTGTGTGTATTGACTGCTTTGAGTATTCATTTTATATACAGTATGTCCCAAACAAATGTCGCTCTGACAAAAACGAAAACATCGTTTTTGTATAAAAGAAAGGATCTAAAAGATTAGGTATATTTATAGATGTAATAATATATTTTATAGAAGTATTGGCTAATTCTTGTGTTTATAAACTTGAACAACTGTCTGTTATGCAACACACAAATATTTCCTTTTGCATGTTTAATTCAGGTCCCTACATGATGTTTAATTCATTATAAATTGTGTGATGTGTGTGGGTATATTCTTTTCAGGTGCTCCTAAAAGGGGGAGGGCTATTAAAAAGGGGAGGGGGAAAAGGTGGAGCTTATTTTTAATTTTGATTTGTAGTTGTGTTTTTTTCAATGTTTTATAGCTTTAACTTGTAGTTAATGTTTCATTTTTAGTCTTGAGTAATCTAAGTATTGTAGTCACAGGACCCTAGTTAATAACGGTGAAGATTACTGATTAAGCTTCCTGTATAAATATTACAAATAATAATAATAATGATAATAATAAATTATTCAAGATTTAAATGATACTTTTACTGAAAATACATTTATCTTTAACAATGGTGTGTTTTGGCAAACAACATATGTGTGAATGGGGTGGCTTAGTAAAGTTTTCACCTGAAAAAAGAGCTTAATAGAGAGGCGGCTTTGATATTTGTGGGGGGGGGAGCTAAATTGAGAGATTATTGTCACCCCCAATTGGCTCTGTAACCATAATTATTAGCCAACAAAGTCGGTTTCTGTTGATCTACCGCGGGATGTATATAGTTAATATCCCTAAAAGTGTCCAAAAAGTTGTGAGATGAATTTGAATATTTCCAGGGGAGAGCGGGGCTTAATAAACTACACAATAGAACAAGAAAGCGACCGGTGCTACTGTATATACAGGTTATAGCACAGTGCTATAACCTGTATATAGCACTCTTTCCACTCATGCTACGAAATGCCCAACCGAATAAAAAAAAATTCTTCAAAAGATAAACACGCGACAATTACTGCTTTATTACATCATTGCTTACTGCCAAAGTAGAAATTACACTGCTTAAATATGGTGTTACACCTAGCCACCTCCGCACGCTGTTCGGTATTTAGTCTTTCCTCAGAATTTTCTCTGCACAACAATTTTTTGTTCCGGTTGTTGAACATCATCAACCAAAGCGCCTGAACAACAACCTTCTTCGTTACGATGTCTTCACTCTTTCTCGTTTTGTTGTGATAATCTCCGGTAATGTGCTTTTAGCACAGTCTAAACGAGGAAACAAACCAACACATTCGTCATCTTGCAGAGAAAGCGATTTACTTTGAGTGATCCAGAAATCCTCGTTTGTATCACTGTCATCCATCGTAAATGAACCACTTGAAAAATATCTCATGCTCTCGCGTTGCTCTTCAATTTTATGTAAATCGGAAAGGGTAATTCCTTTGCACTTAACATGAATTTCAATAGCCTATTCTTTCTATTTAAATTCAGCAAAATCCCAATAGAAAACCTCCTTTGTTGGCTAATAAGAAAGTTATTGAACCCTTACCTCGGTCTATTAGCTGTTTATAAACATCGGGCTACGCCCTCCGTTTATAAAACAGCTAATAGACCTCGGTGGGTTCAATAACCTGGACATAAGTATTTTCTTATGTACTGTAGGATCCGAGAGACTTTTGTTACAATATCCAAAGAAAGTAGTTCTAGAAGAAGATGCCACTGAGGTAGAGGAGGATTTTTTTGAATTCGTAGGGCATATATTACTAGTACAGTATTTATACCATAGATTTGTTTACATTGTACTGGTAAAATGTGTGTAAAATTAAGATTATAGGAGTATACAGTCGGTGTTTCCAAAATTTTACTTATAAGGGGATGTACTTATAAGCTGTACTTATAAGGGGATGGGGTTGGATAAAAGAGAAAGACAAAAAACTTTTGAAAAGAATGTATAATATATGTATAGGATACAAACCGAAGAAGGAGGTTGTGAGCTAGATAAATCCTGAGGGGCCGCAGGCCCCGAGGGATTTATCTAGCTTACAACCGACTTCTGAGGTTTGTATGCGACTTACAACACAATCAAGGAGGTTAGCTAATGAGCCGTGAATGATATTTATGTGATTATGAAAATAAAGTAAGCTATTTTAAATTCCGAGGAGCAGAAAGTTCTTTATTTGACAACGACATTTAATTCAGCACACTGTAGTGCTCACTCAG
>JBAHVQ010184011.1:0-15796 GCA_036872915.1 Nanipora kamurai | reverse complement strand
CATTATTCAATAAAAGCAATAGTTTGCTTTTCCCTCCTTTCAGTTGGAGGTTCCCAATTAAGTTTTGATAGAACTGTTTCAGATGGTATTTCATAGCGATCACCTGTGATTATTCTGGCTGCTCTATTCTGCAGTTTTTTGCAGTTTCCCTTGCAGGGCTTTATTACAGTTTCCCCATACCATTGCACAATAATCAAAATGAGGCAAAACCAAAGTTTGGTACGTATACTTTAATGAGTTGGCAGAAAGAAGTGGTTTAAGTTTTGTGATTGTTCCTATTGCCCTAAAAACCTTTTTACTGATGTTGTCAATTTCCACCTCCCAGTTTTTTCATCAATAACGATTCCTAAACATTTGGTCTCAGATACACGTTTAATTTTTTCATTACCAATGTCAATCTGTGGGTCACTGATAATTTTAGAAAGTCTTTTATTGGACTCAATAATCATATATTCAGTTTTCTCAACATTTAACGTCAGCTTGTTGGTGATAAGCCATTGATGGACTTTATCCAAAGGGATTTCGGTATAGGTTTTGTTTTATACTTTTTCAAACTATCGGCATGGCATGGTTTCCAGTTCCAAATGATTTTAAACGCAGACCATTTAGAATACTTAAGCGATATATAGTCAAGTGACATAATCAGTTGCCTATTCACATATTTTCTCATTTCTAAGCGCACAGTTTTTAAATGATGTTAACGTTTCAATGCGCCTCAGAGGCTAGGCAACTGTGAATGCCACATTTTCGTCAGTAAACTATGTTGGCATCAAATTTCCACTAGCTAATCATTTGACCTTTTAAGAGCCTTTTTCCGGCGATGTCTCAACATATTGACATCGTAATTCCGATCACGCACGAAAATGCTACCCGGGGGGTATGGGGCTATTAATGAGGCAGCTGGAGCAGTTACTTTACTCGAAGGAAAAGAGTCTGATGTCCTTTTTAGCCGGGTAGTTATTAAGGCAACAAATGCCGCAATGCAGTGGGCGACGAAACTTTTCTTTTCTTCGACATTAAATAATACAGCTAGTTTGGTTAAGCTTTTGTAGCCTTAATTTTAAGATCAAAATCAATATCGCCGCTAAAGAACTTGATGCTATAAGCCAGTGGAATCTTTCGGTATTTTTCTGCCTAGAAACTTAAGATTTGAGCACTCGACGTACCATATCTTGTCTCTGTTTACTCGACTAATTTTTGCCTTAAACGATCAAGATTAAATAGAAAGTGTTGGGAATTGATTTAGAAAGATAATGATGCGATATCTTTGTCCATTTAGCTGTTCATATAGAATTCGAGAAATAGCCTATTTTATCTTTATTTTTTCCGTATAATTACTAGTTCGTCCTAAACATCCGAAACAACTTACGACGGTTTGATTGCTCGCGTAATCTGTCGCAAACATTAAACAACACACGGAAATCGATCCAGCTTTGTCCTCGCTTGTTATCTTCGATCGAGTTATGTTCTCGACTGACTGTCACAAACGGAAACGGTCGTAAACAGGTTAAAACGTTTGAGCAAATTCTCTCTTGGAAAGCCTTCGTAAGTGAGCAAGGTATAATTTTCATCATAATGTATTATTGGTAGCTAAGTAAGTGGTAAGGTTAGCGTAAAAAAACTGTCGCCTGACACGGGGATCTTGTGCTCTTGTTGGGAGCTCCAAAACATTAATTTGTCGACCGCACATCCTCAAACACACCCATTTTACATGCCTATGAAGTCCGGTGTATTTAGACCCCAGTTGTGACCTAAACAGCCTCATTGAAGTGACGATATTCTGATTTATTAAATATTCTGAGAATATAACTATCAAAATATTGAAGAAAAAAATAGGGGCGGAATACAACGGAAAATACAAACAAATATTATACCCAGATTTGTGCGCTACGATAGGCGCCCACTGCCCACATTGTAATAATGACGTAGGTGAAGAGACAAGATAATAATTAATCGAGCGTTGCTTTCAACGAATTGTTTACGTTGTGGTCGGATATGCCTTATTAATCCGCCAAGTTCAGTGGTGTGACAACGCTGGGGGAAGGCGGTGTGAGCCAAAATTCTAAAATCGATCATGTTATTGCGAAAAATGTTGAACTACACACCTTAAAATGCCTCAGCCTCGGAGAGACTAAAATATTGAACCGTTTGAAGATTTTCCCTCCCCGTCTTAATATCTCCACTGTAATAGTGCTTTCGACTCGCACGACACCTCCCTAAAATGTTTAGGCCTTGATGCGCGACGTCCCGCCATTTTCTTATATTTGCCGTGCCAGATTGTCTTAATCTACCGTCCTTGCTAATGGACATTAGGGTTAAAATATCGTACTTTACCATTTAAGTAGTCGATATTTAACATACCTCTCTACAAACATGAATCAAACCTCGAGCACTGCACACAGATGTGCACTTCAAAGCTAAAATTAAACCAAAACAGCAATCAAAAATTTTCCCTGGCGAGTTAGATTTGATGGGCTAACTTTTACCTGCATATAACTAAAGTATGTAAGCCACAAGCTCTAGCTGTACTGAGAAGGTGTAATAATTATGACATATGATATGACGGAAGATACTTCGCTTCGACCCTTCTCAAATTTGCAACCCAATCGACGGATTTGCGCACATTGTCTGTCATTTTGGGCGCGGCTTTTGCGCACACGAGTATATTTCTGGAATCCTGTAGTCTGGTCATGCAACACGATCTGTGTTCGAAATATGCGCTATAATATTGTATGATGTTGTATTATTTCACAATACGTATGCAAATTATATTATATCGTGAAACCTATAACTTGCTTTGTTATCTTGACATCATGCAGTGACAACACAAGTATTCCCGTAGTACACGAATTCGTATACTTGACATTGAAGCCCAATCCTTAGAACAAAATTCGCCTGGAAAACATATAAAATAACAATACACTGTCTGGATGCTAATGAACATTGCGGCCTCATAAACACGCTTTATTTCAGCATACCATTGCTGCAGCCGTCAATCATGGGCAAGACAAGACCGCGGTTTAACCGAGAGATTGTTGAATGCGAGCTGAAGTCCTTGCAATTATTTCCATGTTGGACTGAGATGCTTATAAACAAAACGTACAAAAAATGCTTATAATCAAAATACTTTCCATGAATCATTCAAAAATCAAAGCATCTGAACCTTCAGGTTGTCCTTCGAATGACAACTCGGTGCCCACGTGATATCCTTATGGTCTATAGAACGTTTCCGATCCGCCGTACATGTCAAGCTTGATTTTAAAAGTCACCTGAACAATATTTTTTATCGTAAAAATGTAAATCGGTGTCTATACTTTCGGCTTTACATTTTTCAATGACCATATCGCCACTCACAACATCTACACCACACGTTGATAGGAACACCTGGGAGAAGCCATTTTCTCTTGGGGCCCTATGGAAATGATCCGCGCCTTTGCCAAGAAGAATATAATCATGGGAAGTTTTTTCCACATATTTTTCATATTCGTATTAAGGTAGCCACCGGTCAACCAGAGTCATAACAATACGCCTACATACTCTCCGTATTTTGGTGTGGAGATATTTGCGATTTCCATTTGGATTACTTGGTCACTGACGTATGTGGTTTGATCAAACGTCAGTCGTACGGACTATATAAGGACGGTAGGATTTCTACTCTGGACCGCGAGCTTTTACCTATTTACTGTCAACCAAGTGGTAGTGAACCGGTAAAATTCAGAGGTCAAAAGAACCAAAGAAATTGCATTAATACGTCCAAGTTAACTTAAGTGAGCTTGGTAAGTGTTTAACTGTATAAGCCTTTTAATTTGAACATTTCATGAATACAAGTACATGTAACTATACCTATCTGTCCACCTACCAACCTCTCTACATACATACATACATACACACATGCATACATAGTAACACAAACATATCGTGATAATATGCGTATAGTACACGTACGGATATATATATTTATATATTTCAAAAACTCAATAATAATTCATGAGGAAAACACAAAGGAAATGTCTACCGAGACGTTGGTTTTGATATGTAATCTTAAAAAGCATAAAATTTCGACAACTGTCAACCCAATTTCCTCCTTAAATATAGATTCGTTCGACAGTCGTGTTTGATATGACTTCCGAACACCTCGAAGGTTGCCAAAAAACTCGGCTATCGCGTTGTTGTTCAACTCACTTCTCAGTGCTTGGAAATCAGATCAAACATTCCTTCTCGAGTATGATATATTACATATATATCTATCCGTGAGTACGCATATATTGATCTGTGTTCATGATAACTTTTGGTGGAGAATATATACATACATACATACATACATACATACATACATACATACATACATACATACATACATACATACATAGACGGTTTAATTCTGAAACTTTACAGACCATCAGCTGGAAAACGTTTAGATTACAACAATTTTAGAAGCTGTAGTATACCACAATTAAAAAGGCTACTATTTTAATAAATTACATGCTATAAACTATTTCTAAGACGTACATTTCAAAATTTTACAATAAGAAAACATATATATATATATATATATATATATCCAACAAAATGTAACCGAAAAGCCACACAAGTGACTTGAATAAGTAGAGCGCTCGATACCATTGGATTGTGTCTCTATTTGTGTTATATATATATATATATATATATAGGTTAAATAATATTTCTGACAAATTCGAAAGTTCAAGTAAAAACTTAGCAAATTCGGAGAACAGGATTATTCATCCTTCAACTATGCCTGGATTGGAGGTATTCAAATCATTATATTCATTATACTATATTCAAATTATAATCATTATATTCATTATATTATTTTCAAATTATATATATAGATATTCTAATCATTATGTTCTCTATAGCGGTGCTAACATATATGAAAAACCAAAGCGATATTATAAACGATTAATTATAGGGGGAAAATATTATAGTAAACACAAATAGTAATTATTTATATACAAATAACAGGCAAGGCCAATGAATTTTAAAATTGATATGAATAAGTTCTCTGATCTTAAAAAAGCTCTTGTATATCTTCTGCTTCACAGATTGTTTGAAGGAATCCATCTTACTACATAGTTCTATGAAGTCATATAGTGAGCTTACTTCCTACAAGTCACTTATCCGAACGCATTGGGACCGAAAGGTATTCAGATAATCGAAATGTTCGGATAATTGAAGTTTTGACTAACAGCATTGACAATACCTGTTTGCAATCATAAATAATGTATTTAACAAAATACATGTATACATGTATTATACTCAACACTACTCGTTTTCTTTTTCGTGGAGTAGATACACTAGCACGTACAGCCATATATGCTGATGCTACAGACACGAGGCGATTGTGCAATAACGGGCGTGGCGTTAATTAATTGGGTGCTGTTTCGGTCAAGCAGGCATTCGGTTAATCGACGTGTTCGGTTAAGTGAAGTTCGGATAAGCGGCGTTTTACTGTAGTAACAATCTATGAATAAAAGGTTTTTAAAACAGAGGCTATGAACCAGCAAAGTTACGTTTATACTAGTCATAAGACCAATCCAGTTTTCGTGAAAACCGTAATGCTATCTTGAAAATTTGAAGGAAGGAATACACAAAAAAGGTTAAGCATTTATGCGTATATACTAGTTTTTCCCAGGTTCTTGCTCCAATTAGCACAGATTTGGAATCTTCTCTCCCACACGCTCTTGTCGCTATTGTTTTCTGATTTTTTTCGAATCAACGAGCAAACGGTGATGCACTTTCCGTTGTCCGTTGTGTAATTTATTAAATTGGTTTCGTCATGACGCATCCTGATGTTGTGGAAAATAAATCAAACCCTAAGCAAAAATAGGTATTAGATCAGATCCGTTGGGTTTTCTGATAAAAAATCCTATGTTTTATTTGCTATATGTCTGATTATCATTGTCTGAGTTTTCTTTTTCAAAATAAAGGAAAGTTTATTTTCATCTCTCCACAGAAATTAAAAATGTGGATGAAATTAGATATTAGCAATTGTGGCAATAAAATTTCTAACAAATCGCCAACTTTTACTAACATTTTCACGTGAAATATAGGCTCCTTTGAAACAATAATTCAAACGGTCGAGGGTGTTTAAAGAATGTGTTGACAACTGTTTAACATTACTGTCGGTATTTGACCTCAGATGAAACACACTCGCACTAGGGATCCGATGTGAAGTAAGTTTATCACGCCAGAGACGTGAGTTTCCAAGTTCAGATTACGTAGACTAGTTTATTACCGTGCGGGCCCGTAAGGCCCGTGGCCCTACGTGGGCCATAGTACTCAACAGTGGTAATCAGCGCTGAACACGTGCTGAGAAGCAACCATACAGATTAGCTCCTTCCTGGCCGTACACTACAGGTCATCAGTGACCTATGTAGACATTACTATTTTACTCTGGCTAACAAGTCGCCAGACGATTTTACTCGTCAAGGGGAAAGTCCTCGGCCAGAAAAGGGTTAAGGGTTGAAAACATGGACGATCTCAGCCAGAACATAACAAGAAATTCCTGAAAATATTACCTTGAAATGAAGATTACATGACGAAGATTTTAGTCCTGACTCTAAGTCAGGACTGAAATTCTACCTCGTAACAAGCTCCTTGAGATACCTAAGGGTACTTGACAAGGAACAAATCAGTTTGTAGTGGTCAATTCATATATTTCTTAACACGGAACGAAGCTATAAAAAGGAAAGCTCCTCCCCTTCACACTCCAGTATGCGACGGTTGAAGTTTATTGTAAATGGCGGAAACACACAGAACGTGGTCGAGAAAGTTAACAAGCGTCGAGTAACTCATAATATTAACGTTTATACGTTGAAGAATTGTCTTTTTATCACTCTTGAAACATAAACCATGTAATGAATGTTTAATTGGAAATGATTATTAAACTTTTACGGACATTTGACCACTACAAGTTATTCGCTGCATCCGTGCTGGTGGCCTTGACCACTAATTTAAAAATTATTCTCACGCAGATTGCGTGTCAAATCTTCATTATTTACATTTTTATAACGACCACGATATATTATAGTCATCTATATGTCTGGCGACATGCGTTTAGTATAAATTAGATAATAAAAGGGAAACTGTAAGTGTAATGGTGGAGACACTTTCAAGCTTGGCGTAAGCAACGTGCTTGTTTGCCTCACGTCAACAAATTCCTCACAATCCTTCTCGGACGCAAAATTAAATAAGCGAAAGCGCAATCAAGCGTATTATGAGCACAATAAACTGATAAACCAAAGATAGTGAGATCGAAGTGATCAAAAATGAGGAAGGTAGTTTGGAGGATTACAAAACGAGATTAACACGACCAGGCATCATTTACAAGCGCACTCTTGTTCCGTTCAAAATCTTACCGTCTGACCGGTAAACGAAACTGCAAAGCAATTCCAATTCCGAAGTTGGAATATGTAAAACAACCTGGACGCCATAAATGCAATAGCTAAGGCAAATACATATAGTGTCATTACTTGCCGTTAGTCAACTTTGTAGTTGGATCTAATGTAGAAATTGAACGAGAGGATTATTTGCGGTTAGCTAGATCAAATGTCCAGACATTTCAGAAACGTTTGTTAAAAACTTGAATCTATGAACAATTTTATCAAGATTATTATTTTATTATTAAATCAAGAATACTTCCTCCTTGTCAGTAGCAATGGTACAAACCATGCGTCGACAGCCTTTGCAAAGCGAAACTCGGCGTCTAAAATTAGTCGATATCTAGATGATTAAATGCGCGTATTACAAATTATAATTGATAGCCTGAGACTCTCGGCCTCTTCTTATGCGCTCGCTCCGGCTGTTAATGCCCGGGCAAGCCTGGCCAACAGGGTTGACTCGAGTCACGAAAATCTTTTTGCGGCCGTAAAGGATAATTTTAGTTAACTAAGAGCTTTTCCAGTAGCCAAAGTAAACGAAATCTGCTATTCGTTTCAGTCTGGAGTGGCTTTTTACAGCGATGGTAACGTTTCAGGTTAGGAGTCCGCTCGACCGATATAAACAGCGAGTTAAATGATATCGGATCGTTCAGTCAGGCAAAAGAATAAAGTAATATCACAAACATAACGATTGTTTGCGAGACGTCGTAACCCAACCCTTGGCCTGGCGACCCGACCTGCGGAGACGTTACTCCCCTTGTCATTTGACCTTTTCAATGCGATCATTCACCCGATAAACTTGAATGACACTTGTCGAAAATAAAACAGACCATGACCAGTCAACACGAACATCAACTGTAAACTTAAACGAGTCTAGGTAATAAGATATCCTTTCACTTTTCTGCTCTGATGCCAAACTGAACTGGATCACTTCAGGCTCCCCAACGTCAGAATTAAAATAACCTGTGCTATTGTCATATACGTACCTTGCCGTCTAGTTATGTCTTGCTGTCCAAGCACGACAAGAACGGTTAACCAAAAACAGAGGTTCTCCTGGTGCTTCACAAGTTGTTCGTTTCAAAGTATGGACAGCAGATCAATCATATTGCGCGTCAAAGGATAAGCCATCAATAAAACAGTGTATTATGGAAAATCCTAAAGGGCTTGTAACGTATGTTGACATTCAGGGAAGTCGTAAAGTGCAGCAATTCTCCCTCCGGTAATGGTATTTCCTTCTAAATTATTTGAACTGATCGACGTTCGCTATTCGGCAATCCGCTGACGTCGTGTAAATCGGGGCTCAGACCCTACCTAGGCGAGGCTAAAGCGACGAAATTTAGCTGGCCCGGCCAGTTCGTTGCAAATAAAACTTGCCATGATTATACTGAACCCCGAGTCTTGCAACAAATCTGTTTCGTTGTTTAACGAGCTTGCATAGAACGATAATTTTACAATTATATCCTCCACCTCTGAAGTTAACCAAACAAAGTTGACTTGAGTCGGATTTGAACTTGGACCTTCGGAAGACCGGTCTGCCGCTCTAGCTGTTGAGCTACCGAGTTCATAGGGATTGGAGGCGAGTAAGCTTGCGTGATTGGGCTTCTGCAAAGGCAAAGGTGGCTTTTCTGTAAAAAGAATAACCCTATTAGCTACATAAGTAGTTCTTCCTAGAGATCCAGTAAGGGCCAGCTCTCACAGGTCCAGTGGTATTTATTAGCAAACAGGAAAAACCGAAGAAAGCCTTCGATGCTTGGTAAAGTCAAACTGTGACCATGGTTAATTTAGTAAGAACACTGTACGGAGCCAGAAATCGAATCTAAGGTCGCAGAAGTGAGAGACACGAACTCTACTACTGTGCCAAGAGAACCTTCAAAAATTTAACTGGTAATATTCAGTTAAAAATGATATTTAAATCGTCATATATATTCTGGGTAAGACGCTATTGTTTGCCCAGAGTACAACAGAAAACCAGGAGACAGTCGATCTTTCCTATTAAAAAGCATAAAAGAGTTGAATAGCTTACTGGCTGACATCGATGTCACATGCTTCGTGTCCTTATTGGAATCGAGTAGCTAAAGTATGAACCTATCAATGAGTCAATGTTTGATCACTTTTAATGCAGTTTGTTTTTATTTCAATATTTTAGTTTTCATACATATTGTATGCTTTTGGGTCTCGTCGATTGCTGGATTTAAGCTGTTTAAGATCGGAGGTTTTTACTGTGGTGCGTAACTCGCGCAAAACAATCTCTTGCATTGGTCAGTCCACGGCCAGATCTAGAATTAATAGGTAAAGCCAGTTCACACTATCAACAATCGATGCCCAGGTCCGTTACAGTATGAACAGGCAAAGCAATTCTCAAGACGCTTCTGGGGGAGAACTATAAGCACCGGAAAATCGGCTTCATTCCTTTTTCATTGCTCTGCTTCTAAGTCTGTCGGTGTTAGTTTCGCTTAAGTTGATCATTCTGGCACAATAGTCATTACGTATGCCCACAAAAATATCAGAGGACGGTTAGCGTAAAAAGATCATCCCTGGATAAGGCGACACGTACACCCAATCCTAAATGCATGCCTCGCCTATTTATGTAATATAACTGGAATGACCATTTAATTGTTTATATACACGTGGGATCCACACTTGGAAATTATAATTAGTTCACGACTGAAATAGTAGCAAGGGTGCATTCGGTGAACTTACATGAATATCAGCTGTTAGTGAATCGTATATCGTATCAGGTAGCCGTACAATATAGATATCTCCCACAACAGTCTTTCCCTTTTTCTACTGTCAAAATTGTACTGAACTGCAATCCATTAATAGAAATAATTATCTCGTGACCGAAGTAGTAGTAGACGGAAGCCATAGATGATAGATAATAAATATTATTAATTTTAACCCACAGTTAAGTACCATTCCTGCAACATCCCGCCTAAGCTAACCAATTATTTATCGGTTCCCATGGAAGTCATCGAGGGCGTGGGATTCAGAGTTTAAGATCGACCAAATATTGTATCAAAGCATTCGGTTCGGAACTCCCATCACTTGGTAAAGCATCTGCAAGCCATAAAACTGAGGATTACTAAATTTGATTCAAGTCATACCTTTCGTACGCGTGACTGAGCTACAGGATGAACATACAATATGTCCAGACAATGGCTTTGCCGCCTGTCTGATCATAATTTGATGGTTAAAGAACATTTTCAAAAAGTCTTTCAACATTGTTTGAAGCAACCAGCAGCATACCGCGACCATTGTTTTCCCAGCGAGCTTTGACGTCAGTCGACGGCTCGCACTCGTGTTAAGTTAAGCCCTCGAGCCACCGCCGATCAATCAACGATAGTAAATGATACTCGCCAACGTCATCACACCGCACTTATGAAGTCAGTGAGAGATTAACTTCGTCAATAACACCAGTCGTACGCTATCGTTTCATCATGGAGGCTTACAATGAGATGGTGATTCAAACCTTTAAGCACTCCAAACTCGTCCATGTGCCAGTACTAAACTTATATTTTCGATTTTGCGTCCACTTTGGCCATTTGAACTCTATCTTTAGCACTAAAAGAGGAGAGTGGTAAATTGCTCAATGACATGTGACGTCATTTTGCGACTTAAATAGATGAAGACTACGTTGGAATCATATTGAGGGGGGTCACATCGTGCCCAACCCCATTGAAGTCATTTCCTGAATTTGGATATAAAACCTTGTCAAAATCGTACAACATGGTCTTCGGCTTCTGCGGTGACTGGAGTGACAAGTTGAAACTTTACAGCTGGATGCTTTGAAAAACTGTTCGGTTGATTTACCTGTGGAACCAAATCAAGATTTTGGCAAGTAAGTAGGAATTATGCACCATGTAATAATTTATGTACATAGGTGAATTCTCGAGGATTATACGCTCCCAGTTGTCGAACCGTATCGAACATGCAAAGAAATCCCTACTCAACCAAAGTAGCGATTTTAGTTTGCGACTGTCGCAAACTGCTGCCATAACACAGGAGGTACGGTTCTTCAACTTGGAATAGCGTCTCCAGTTCACAACCTGGATGTATAAGCATTATAAGAGGAAATACACAGTACATGTAAGAGTACACGACATACGCTATTATCCTATAATATAAGTACAAGCCGCACCAACGGACGAAATTTCGTTCAGATAATTGAGTGCACTACTTAACATTTCTTCATAAACTTCATAAATTTTCCCGCAACAGAGTTGAGACTTCGCATCATCAGCTACAGGAGAGGCCATTGGTCTAGATTGAATAACCTTTTACCAGTATCTGCTCCTCTTCAGCGCTACCACTTTATGCAATTGGCTTAGTGTAAGCCACATACAATACTCTAAAGTACTCATTCTAATTTTTTATTCAATACCATAAGGATTTGGAAAATTTTCTGTACACGTTTATCAAGACCATTCAATCCAGCGTGGGGTAAACAAGCCAGTGGACTCGGAGAAGTTCGACTCGCTTCACATGGGCTCATATTTCACATATTTTCCGTCTTTCTGTAAATATTTTTCATGTTTATTTGGACAAGCCCTAGGTCTAATATACTGCTTTTAAAACAAAAACTGGCTCTTGAGTTGTTACCCGTCAAATATTCAAATAATTTCCCCGGCATTCAACATTAAACTTCACATCCTATGTAACTTCATGTGACGGTAAAACAGAAACCTTTGATTCGGTAGGTAAATATTTATGCGATTCCATTGAACAGGACTGAACGAGGTTTTGGAACTTGAAACATTTTCCCATCGGACAGCAATTTAAGGAGATTTTATTGTATCAGAAAAAAAAACATGATGCTCCCGGATAGAGTTGTTACTCCGCAGATGTTAGCTAAAGGATTTGTTGACAAAGTGAGTGAGATTTGAATGCGCCGCGCTTGTCACGAGATGATGTACAGTGTTTATAATTCTACTTTAAAATCATCCTAAAGATAGCATGAAGAGAGAATGTCTTGAGTGGTGACTGAAGATTATGAAGTTGATTCCCAAGAAGGATTAAACAGTAAACTAAATGATGCCAGTTCAAATCTCCTTCAACGTCTCGATCATTCCCCAATGGATTTTTCACCGTGTAGAAAAATTCTCTGATCAATATTTTTGTTAATGTTTAATTCTTTGGTAATAACAATACCGTTCCTGTAGCAAAGTTTATCAGTGATGTTGCATTTAAATTCCGCCAGTGCTCGGTTTAGGTACTTTGAATAATATTAACATGCCAAACGTGAATTGACATTTTTCAAATGTCTGACTTATAATACAGCAGATAAAATCACAGCCTTTAATGAAGACCGATGCCGTATTGAAGTATTTACTTACAAAAGAGTGTTGACAACTCGAATTTCACCTTCAGTATATAGGCGCTCATTTAAAAATCATTTCTCAGACGAAGTTACAACCAATAGGCATTCGTAAAGACTTTAAATATCGTCTAGCTATCATTTCGAAATCCGACGTTTTGAATAGTTTTTGCTATAATTGTGTGGTACTTGCGTTCCCTTTGTCCATTTTGATGACTATTTTCTTTTATTAAACTACTATATACAATTTTACTCATTTATAAACCACATGGTGCCATTCAATTTGAACTGCCTGCTTCTACTATTTTTGATTATTCGATATTTTAATCCTTTTCCCTTTGTCTTTTTCATTTCCAGAGAGAACAACGAACAAGTTGATTTATTTTATTTACGACCGTTATGCCAACGGTGCGACCAAGAACCACGTTATATCTTTGGGAATTTCTTCTGCAATTACTTGATGGAAAGGAATCTTGTCCAGCCATTTCATGGTTGAATCGAGACAAAGGAGAATTCGTTTTGAAAGATCAATGCGAAATTGCAAAGCTGTGGGGCAAAGTTAAAGGGCGACCTAGAATGGACAAAATTAAACTTGGAAGAGCAATGAGATATTATTATAAAAAGAAACTCCTTGCTAAGGTAGAGAACAATAATATTAACTGAGTAGGTTTTCATACCGGACTTTTATTGTGTATTATTTTTTTGCATTAACGATCTGAATGCATTGATTTTCATTTCACGTTTCCTTTCGTATTTTCATAAATGAAAACGGCTAAATCTCACTAAGTGAGCAACTGTATATCTCTTAAGTGAGAAAACAACATTAAATTGTGTAAACCTTCAAAATAGTCGCTTAAATTTCACTTTTGATTTTATAATTATTGCTGTAAATGTTCACAAAGAACCCGTTCTAATTTTGGTCTTATATCCCAGGTTCCAAGGCGAAAGGCTGTGTACCGATTCGTGAAATTCGACGTCTTGATTCAAAAATGGGAAAAGGCAGACATGATACCTGATGATTTGCCAGAAATTGACCTCAATGACGATAATGTAAAAGATCTAATCGGAGATGAAACTCCACAATGTGTACCGCTGTCAAATTTAAATGCCGTCAATGACGACGATGTGCCATTGGAGACTTTGTTGATAGAAAAAAGACGAAGTAATCAAGTTTCTGATGATCAGGAATGCCAGAAGTTGTTTCCTATGGAAAGTAATTTTCAAAGTAGATACATCAGTGACAGTGATATTCCCGATGGTTTTACGGATTGCAATAGAAATTATTGCATGAACATTAATAGTACCTGTCACAATAGTAATAGTTCTTGTAATATCAAAAGAGAGTTAGAGACAAATAATCTTTCGAACAGCTTCCCCCCATATACGAATGAGGACAATTGCAAATCCAGCAACCAGCTTGACAATTGTGATGGCAACAATTTCTTGACGTCGTTATTAGTCGAAAACGTAATTGTCAGTAACAATACGCCCGAATCGACGAATTCAAATGCAAACTGGGACTGTCAACAACAACCTTGCGGATTTCCAATTCAAAACTGCTGCCCACAGTTGTTGCAGACGTTGACAAGCAGTTCCGTGAAAACTGGGGCCAGTGATCCGTCAATTATGTCATCGTTTCTCCATAGCGAAAGTGACATGGATTCTGCTTTCCGCGCTTTTAAAGAGATTGAGACTCTTCTCATGTCAAACAAGCTCTTAGGAGTATAGCTGTGGATATATAACTGTTTTCCTTACCTAGCAAATAACATTTCTTTCTATTTTGGGGGGTGGTGTCTGAGTGAAATCAAGGTTTGCATACCTCTTTGAGCACAAAGAAATCGTTTACATGCATAAAATATTAAGAATTTTGTTGAGCGTTGAAGAGGAC
Source organism: Nanipora kamurai (assembly GCA_036872915.1). Taxonomy (NCBI): domain Eukaryota; kingdom Metazoa; phylum Cnidaria; class Anthozoa; order Scleralcyonacea; family Helioporidae; genus Nanipora; species Nanipora kamurai. The sequence continues at coordinate 1,194 of JBAHVQ010184011.1, read as the reverse complement.
AAATACTTCCATACATGCAAACAGACATCTACTTATACATACCCTTAAACGTCTACGTACATGTATAAATGTACGTAGATATTTAAGGGTATGAATACATACCCTTATATATATATATATATATATATATATATATATATTGTTCTTGGGGCGATCTCGGATGATTTAAGTCGCTGAGATTTTTGTAACTTATTTAAATTCTTAATTACTATATGCCGTATAGATATGATACCTGGAGAGTTTAATACATGAGTTTCTGTACAAAGCCAAAGGGACTGGTTCCCAAAATGTTAAATAAATAAAAATGTTTTCAAGAAGTTCCGTTTTTCTGATTGATTTATGAAACTCTAGGGAAAGGAAGGCCTTGTATCATTTTATAGATATGCATATAGCCATATATTTATCTATCCATGCACCGTGCTCAACCTTTTTTGGTAAACTTTTTTATGAGACAGTTCTCGATGTTTTTTAACTAGATTGGCAATCTACAATCCCAGTGATTTTAACTTCATTTTTCCCATGAAATCTCCGTAGATTAGTTCCCATTCCTTCACCTTCTCTACTTTTTCCCACAATGCCACCTTTCATTCCTTGTCCTCCATTCCTTCTTTCATATTCTTATTTTTTCCTGTTCCGCCTGCCTTGATATGGTCACTCATGAACCTTTCCACCCGTCCAGTGGGGCTCAAGTTTAGACATCTCAACATTTAATTCTATAATCCACTGTACTACACACTTATTCCCAGTCTCAAACAGATAAAAATGGCGAGTATAATTACTTGATATCAGTTATAGATTTGTGACCTGATTTAAATCAAGTGACAAAAGATTACGAGCCGAACAACGATGATTCTTTTTAAATAGATAGCAGTCAATTACTTAAGAATATCCACACAAACTCATCAACAGCATGCATGGTTACACACTAAACATTGTCTTGTATCAGCACTGTTACGAAATAATACCCTGAGGATGGTTCTGAAAAATTAAAGCAAGTAATTTATGTCCTTAAAAATTGAATTTGAGTTTGCAAGAGCAGATGCAAAATTAGTTTGATACAGATAATAGTGTTTGTAAATGTGATACAGAACTGATGTTTATTTAGTCAGTTCTGTATCATCGTTCACAGAAACTGATTAAACCTTAATTTATATTAGATTTTGTGATGAATTATTAACGAGTTTATATATATAT
>JBAHVQ010183990.1:0-15798 GCA_036872915.1 Nanipora kamurai | reverse complement strand
CGAGCTTGACGAACGTCCTCTGTTGTTCTGATATTTACCAAGCTCCCACATGAACAGGCTTTCTACTCAGTGTTTAAATATACATGTAATATTCCACAATTTATGAGGGTATGACAGTCATTTTATAATGCAAGAAATTGGAAAGTCGACTAATTAAACTGACTAAACTTATTAGACAAAAGTAAAAGAAAATCACGTCAAGCATGATAAGTGGTCTTTCACATAATGTTAGTGGCTGATACTATGAGGATTGCATAAACCGAGGATTCTGAAGTTATATTCAAAGAATATTTAGCATTTACACTAAGTAACATAAAATGGTATTATATTTGGTTAAGGAAATTTTTCTTCACTTCACCGGCATTACCATCTGTCTGTAAACTGAATTTGTGACCTCGCTCTTGGCAACGGCCGTAGCTCAGTTGGCAGAACATTGCACCATATTCACAGGGTTGCGGATTCGATTCCCAGCATGCAAGAGGCCCTAGAGTTGCAATTTTTTGCAATTGGTCCCGGTTGGGTATTAACACATTATTCTGATACTTGAAAATTTCCTTAACCTGATATAATATCAATTGTGAAGTTATGTCTTTCAGAAATGACGGTGGCTAAGATACTTGAAGCTGCTACCGAAGAATGGCCCTAGGGTTGCAATTTTTCGCAACTGCTCCAGGTTGTGTCTTAACACATTATTTTTATACTCAAAAATTTCCTTAACCCAATATAATATCAATTCTGAAGTTTCATCCTTTAGGAATGACTATGCCAAAGATGCTTGAAGCTGTTTCCGAAGAATGGTCTGCCATATCGTTTGATGTAAATTTATTCTATTTAAGAAACATTACTAAACTTGGTTATATTTCATGGTTCGGTTTTGGTTAATCACAGTGTTTAAACGTTCCTTAATCAAGAATTAGTGCTGATCATTCTTTGACAATCCGGTATTATAACTAAAATAGATTTTCATCGATCTAAATAGCGGATGGTTTCGGCCTCTGATACCCTTGAAAAAGTCGTTTCAAAATTGGCTAAGAATGATTTGGATAATAATAGTACGCAAAGGAGTGACCATAATTGTGAGGAAGATGGTGATAATTCATAATCATAATTTAAGTTTTTCTTGCATTTCATAGCATGAGAGACTTCACTTGGTTATGACTGCCATTAAATTAACAATGTTCTGTTAATTTGCACACTTCAAGGGCTCATTTTCATAAACTAGTCCGTTCTAAATAATCGCAAACAATTTTCACTTACACCGTTCGCTCTTCTACTTTCATATCGTCGTTTTAGCTTGACTCCATCGCCAACAATCACAAACAATTAGTAAATATAGACATAACGTATCTTTTCGACGTTTGGTGAATTTGAATCATTCGTTGAATGACTGAATGCATCAACTTTATTTAAAAACAGTAAAACTCAACCGTAATTCAACAAACTTATGGCCCTCAATTAAAAATATTAAATACTATTATGATAAACTACGCTTAATTGCAACATTCAATAAAGTAGTTATATAAATAATAACTGTCGCGATATACATATGCATTATATAATATTATATTAATTTTTTGCTTGAGATCAAGCCACTACGAACTGCTTGCGATTGTTTGCGACGAACTCACTACTAAATAATGACTTCGGTCTGCAACTTCGTACACTCGTTTTGACGAGTATATCGTTTATCGTATTTAATGGTATGTACAAAGTTTTAAATAAGAAATATAACTACCCCTCAATAACAGGACGATTCGTTGAGTAATAACAGTATAACAACAATAAAAGAAGTATTTTGAAAAACTATCCACAGTTATTATGCATGCATGAATTGCGAGTGGCTTGGCGAGTGTATTACCTTCTATTTTTTAACTATGTGCAGCTTTACAATAGGGAAAAATACAAATGTTCACTAGAAGAAAGCCATCTTACCGTTCTGAGAAGTAGTAAACTGTGCGAGGCAGTTCAGAGGCGACTGAGTTGAGAATGGGTGTAGGTTTTGTAAACATGCTTTTAGCGAACTGTTTAAGAAATCAGTCTCCCATAGCCCACTTTGGTTGGATTTGGTTGGCGTTGATAAGCAAACATTATGGTAACTATGATAATAACAATATACTGGATGACTTGAAACATAGTGGCATGAGGGAACATATAGCTCAAGAATATTTGAGTACCATTAATTCAAGAGCCGTTTCATTGATAAGATATGGACCAAGAATCATCAACAGTACAACAAAGGTTACTGGACAGAAAAACAAGAAAGCTGCTGACCGTTTATAGATCACTTCATCCACAAGCAGATGTAGTGAGAATTATGCGAAGTGATCAAAAGGAGGAAAAAGCTTTATAAGCGTTGAACACTGTGTTAATGTTGAAGTTTGCACACTACCAAAGTATGTGGAAGATAAAGATTGCTCATGACTGTTAAGAATGAAAATATCCTGGACCTGCATGAGGAGAGGAGAAGGAAAGAGTTGGTCAAGAGAAGTTAAACAACTATCGAGAAAATGCACTGTATGGACAGTTTTTAAAGGGCAAAAGTAAAGTAAGAGATCCAGAGTCATGAGATTGGCTAAAGAGCGGTACCCTTAAGAAGGAGGCTGAAGCTCCACTAACAGCGGCACAAGATCAGGTTCTTCGAATAAAGTAGCCAAATAAAGAGTAAAATTGACCAACAAAATGTGTCTCCGATGTGTTAACTGTCCGGACAGAGTGAGTGACCGAATAGAAGAAACTTGCACAAAAGCAATAAAAAACTGTAGACATGATAAGGTGGTTCAAGTTATACATTGGGACCTTTGCAAAAACTTCAATTCTTCCGTGTAGCGAAAACTGGTACGATCATGTCCTAGAGGCAGTGACAGAAAACAACCAAGTGAAGGTCTTATGGGATTTTAAAGTTCAGACAAATCACCATCTTGATTATAACAGACCTAACGTTGCCGGGTTCGAAAAGAAGGAAGGAGTGTGTTTTTTATTCAAGTCGATGTGAGTGGGTGCCCAGCCACACGTGTGATTGCTCCGGTTCTTGATCGAAATACTATCGACGTGTCAATGCAAGTCTCCATTGAGATTGCGATCACCATTCGTGGATCCTGATTTCAATCCAGATGATTTTATTCCTATGTGTACGATGCCGAGCAATGCTGCTTGTGTATCATATATGATTTATAGTTAATTCATGAAGAAGAAAAATGTTTCATAAGTTGTTATAAATGTTATCATGGCCAGAAATCTCGATCAGATGAGCCCGCGTACCGTTGTGCGGTAGTACCACTGAGCGCTGACAAAGCAGTGGCCTTCTCATGAAATTTCTTTAGAAATACATTATTCCCCGTCACTGAGGGGAAAATAGGGAAAATTCCAACGTTTGAGATAAAATATCTAAGAATCGAGATACAGAAAGTAATTTGCCAAACTCGACCTATGAAATGCAGCTTATGTTTTAGTTGTCTTCGAAAATTTACTGATTTTTGTCGAAAACGTACCAATCCCTTTTGCTTGTGATTTTGGTTAATTGTAATGTATTTCTGAAGAAATTTCATGAGAAGGCCGCTGCTTTGTCAGCGTTCAGTAGTGATACCGCACAACGGTACGTGAGCTCAAATGAACGAGATTTCTGGCCATGATAAAATTTTTTTTTTTTTTCTTCGCATTTTCTCACTTAAAATAATATTTGTTTTCCTCAATTTTAATAAATTTATAAATGTTTTGCTTCATCAATAATTTACATGGCATACTAGCACGCTTGTCGAACACTTTGTTGAACCACTCATCTCTCGAACACTTTCCCAGAGCTTTTTGCGTCATTATCGCATACATCAGACCTGCTCTTATTGTTGATACAGGATGACCCGAAAATGCCCTAAATCAAACCTCTATACCAATGTTTTTTAAGAAATATTGGAGTAGTTAAATAGATTTGAAAGCTCTTTTCCTGTTATATTGTTTGTAATTTCTACGGAATCTTGTTCGTCGATTTAATAGCTATTGCACTTACATGGACGTTACCTCTGATCTAGCTGAACTTGTTCAACTTAGAGTGTAGGAGCACTCTTTCTTAAGTTTTTGTTAAGTTTCAAACCATAAAGTCAGAACGTTTGGTCGTCGTAAGGGCATATTAATTTATAACTTGAACCACAATTTGAACAACAGCCCCTCGAAATTTCGTAAAAGGATATTCTTTTGGGACTCTGTACGAATCGATACTGTAATCTACTTTGCATATCTATTTTTGAGGGTATTCAAACCATTCCTGAAGAACCGGATTTCAAGGAGGATAACTGGTTTACCCAAAGTCCAAAGCAACTGCAGCGTGATACACAAAGTAGAGGTCCAGGTGATAACATCGATGCTCCAATCCGGCTTGTGGACGAGTTTAGGCAAGAAATTGACACAATGATAAGAGAAGCGGAAGGAAATGAATGGACGGAAAGCTGGAGAAAGAAGGTATTGGCGCTTAAGTTTTTAGTTCAAAAAGAAAAAAATTTCTTCAGTTGGTGAAGGTGAACCGTGGAAAAATTTAAGCTATGAAGTACATAGAATATGTTCTTTTTCTGTACCTGTATGTAATGTTTACCAAATAAGTGGCCGTTCTGTATCGAAGTAAATACAGACGCGAGGCGTAGCCGAGTGTCTTTATATCCAGATACAGAACGGTCATGGATTTTATAAACTACTTATAAAACGTCCATTACTACATAATATACCAGTATTTAGTCGGAAGAAAAGTTAAAAGTTCAATTTGAGTGTAAGAGAACTGATGCAAAACTAGTTGATACAGACACTAGTGTCTGTAAATGTGATACAGAACTGATGTTTAATTAATCGGTTCTGCATCATCGTACATAGAACTGATTAAAACATTTCTTTTTAACTTTCCTCATAAATTATTAACGAGTTTTATAAATCAGTGTTAACCTCGTTTAATTTTTTAGTTGAAACGACTTTGCGACAATCTTGGAGATTTTCTCATTAGCAGTACAGATGTACCGAAGTACAGCCACGACTCTGGCGGTAAATTTCCTTTGAACTCTTTTCTTAACTCTACCTTACTAACAAAACTTACGCTAAAAATATCCCTTATTGAGAACTTTAAAGCTATCAGAAATATCAGTAGTAAAGAATATTAAGTTTAAGAACTTTAATTCATTATATAGAATCTAAAAGATATTAAAAAATTACATACTTATTATAACTTCATTTAATTTTTTAAATGATTTTTCCTGAGCGTTTAATCCATGGCCAGAAATCTAGGACTTTGACCCCGTGTGCCAACGGTGGCCTTATGCGACGTTCTCTTTAAATGGCCGACGAAAATTAAAGAGCATGGACATACTGTATAACTATAACCAATGCGATTTCTTAGTTTACCAAAGTCGAAGATTATTGGCGGACATGTTTTTAATACTTGTGCCAAAAAATATATCTGAGACAAAGAAACCTTGCCTTTCGCCAAGAATAACTTTCACTCACAGTAAACAAGCCAGTCAAATCCCTATTGCCCGTCATTGCGGGGAAAATAGGAAAAATTCCAACTATTGAGAAAAAATATCTAAGAATGGAGATACGGCAAGTAATTTGCCAAACTTGACCTATGAAATGCAGCTTATGTTTTATTTGCCTTCGCAAATTTACTGATTTTCGTCGAAAATTTACCTTTCCTTGTTTTTTGTGATTTGGTTCATTCTAATATATTTACGAAGAAATTTCATGCGAAAGCCTCTGCTTTGTCAGGGTTCAGTGGTGCTATCCCGCAACGGTGCGCTGGATCAAATGACCGAGATTTCTGGCCATGCATAGCTAATTTTATTCTATGCTTTGGGAAGTTTTGAGCATATTTTGTTGAATTTGGCTGTGGAGTGCACGATAACCAACAACCATATTTTTGGCGTTTAGGCGTTCTAGGATTGCAGCTTATAAAAGTTAAAGTGCCATATATATATATATATATATATATATATATATATATACTTAATGTCGAACACGAACTCTCAGACGACTAGTGGACGTTCGTCAAGCTCGTTCTCTCAGAAAAAAACGATTTCTGAGCCCTGGACGGGAATCGAACCCGCAACCTTCTGATGACCGAGACGATCTAATCATTGAGCTACCACGACTCAGATGGTGAGCTAGGATGCACGTTCATCATATGTACTGCCTAAGTGGAAGTCACGATATGATAATACCGATGTAGATACATAATGTCGAACACGAACTCAGTTCATGAACTGAGCTCAGCTCCCACATGAACTGTGGGAACTGTGGAAAAATTTTTGTTTAATTTTTATATTTTTAGCTTATAACTTCAATTCGGTTAAGAGATCTTATAAGAAAAAAGGTTTGAGAGTGGTCTACTCGGCCAACTCCACCGCGCTGGATAGGGATAACGTCCTATTTCTTTTTCAGATCGCTTTGGTGAGACGCCTTCCACTGGTCCTCAAACTCCACATGAGCTAAGCTCTTCGTCCGATTTCTTTGATAAATTGCGTTCACAAGAAGATTATTTCATGAAGGTTCAGTATCTTTGTAGTCTTCGCTTTCCATTGAGGCTTATCCTTACATTTTCGTCATGAAAGATGTATTTGCTACAGAAAATGCTTGCTGAGCTCAGAGTGAAATAGCTCATTTACTTATCCACTGACCAAAAAGAAATCTCGAAATCACCGGAAGTGTTTTAACTTCTTCCCAGCAGTCTCAGATTTGTATTATTTTACTTTGGCTAACGCCAGAAGATTTTACTAGTCAAAGGGAGAGGTACTGCTGGGAAAGGGCTCAATTCTTTACAATTGTTTTACTCAAATTTATTCATTCTAACAAATTTATCACAACATGGAGCTAAATATTTCATGAACGTCAAGATATTACAATTAACAAGCAATGAAAGTTCGATTGATGTATAAACCTCTAATTATGGAGCGTTTTCACTCAATCCCCAGAGATTCAAAGAACAACGGTCATGTCGGCCATGTTGGTGTACCCAACAAAAGAAGATAGTTAAAATTCTTTTGTTAAGGAACACCAACATGGCGACTATGACGTCATGTGAAAACGCTCTATAGATTGAAACACAACCCAGAAAATCCCTTAACTCTATTCAGTCTCAAATATCTGTCATCAGTGTACTACGAAAACTCTTGTTATTTTAATCTACTTCTTGTTCGAATTTCAGTTCGAAACAACGTTTTTTCCAATCTGTAAACCCGAGTTGGAAAATTGCTTCTTTGCGCGCGTAATATGTTACGGTTCGTTGCTGCGCAATGAACCGTGTCATGAAGCTTAGCAACGGTTTTTGAATCGTTTTTCCAATTTAATAAGCTAGACTAGAACATTTTTGTGTGAAAATAAACTTTTTGGTTTCTAGAAACCGCTGGTACGAGTACCATCAAAAGCTGATTGAGTTCAAATATTTTGACGTGATTTGTATTTTTCTTAACTCTATTCGGTCCGACCGGTCAAATATCCATCAATGTATTACGGAAACGTTTCTTACTTTCACCAGCTTCCTCTTCGATATTCGGCTTGAGACTAAGTTTTTTGAAATTTCTATATAAAATTGCGTCAAAAAAGTGCTTTTTTTGCGTGCGTAATATGTCGCGATTTGTTGCTGGGCAACAAACCGTGACATGGAGTATAGCGAATGTTTTTGAACCGGTTTTTTAAATTTCCTCCGACCTTAATGAGTTAATTTTAAACCATTTGGAACCAACAAATTTCATTTCAAAACCCCAAAAAGCTTCTCTGTTAAACTCCTCTGTACCTTTATGTCCATCCTCCAAAGAATGCATAAACATATGCTTCATTCTATGGTATCCTTTTCTGCCCTTTGCAAGACCGAATCATACTGCTATTGTGGTTGTTAAACCTTTTCATAAATGATGTAATAATACTTCCCACATAATTCTTTCCTAATAAAAACCACTCCTTCCTAACAGAGCGAAACAATTGTCTAAAGTTTCTGATGGTAGCTAGGCACTGCATTAATGGTTGTCATCTCACTAGTTGAACGGCCCTAAGCAGACTGAGGGAGATAGACCACAGACCATTTTGATGTATATATATGTTTATAAAGTATTTAAGGCCAGCAAACATAAATTTTAAAGAATAACTTTATTAAATGTGGGACTTAATCGACGAGATTTCGCTTTATTTTGTAGTTCTATTTATAATTTACATAACTTTTGTAATATGAAAGGGCGCGGCCTCGTACCTTGCTGATAACCAGAAAAAGGGGCTAGTCCCGGAAAAGCTGCATCGGACGTTTAATAAATTCCTCTTGAAAAATTATTTCATATACAGATCTTATATACCTGTTTAAAGAAACATTGGAAAACAAATTTCTTATAATATTGCTTTCATTAGGACACAACGATTTAGTCAACATTTAACTTGTTCTTTCTTTATGGAATTGAAAAGTTCTATTCTACAAGCCACGTCAACTTTTCTGCAAGCACTGACAAATTAGATAGGAGCACCTGATATAAAAACTTTATTTTCTCCCCCAAATGTGACTCCTCTACCCCACGTGAATGTTGTTTGGTGACAAGGAATGGTAGGTATTAACGCTAGACCTGCACAAAAATGACGTTTGTTGACCACTCAGCATTGAAAAGATGAAAGGAAAGTAGGAGGCAGTTTCTGGGAAAGAATTTCCCGCTAACTATGTCCTTGCAAAATCAATGCCACAAACTCTGTATACCCTAGTTTTTGGAAGAGAAAAGGCGACATTAACTTAACTCATTTCGACCTGGGTTTTTCTACTTTACCTACTCTGAACGATGAATTTAGATGTAAGTTAATGTACGGGGAGATGCGATCCAAACTTTTGCACAATCAGCAACTGAAGCACAGAATTTTATGTCCTTTGGTGGAAAATATCAGCATGATTCGATGTCCGATTCAGTTGTCGGAATCACGTTTTCCAAGTTCCCAGCTATGACTAGTGTTCATTGAGATAAGACTGACAGGCCAGTTTTTTACTATCGGAGTCTTGGTCTTCAGCTCCCTACTTTGATTACGTTTAATATAAAATTATCATTCCTTTAACAGAAACGCCCAAGCCAGGCAGAAAAAAGAAAGAAAAGTGTATTCATGCGTTTATTAGAGAACAACGAACGAAAGAAAAGTTTAAAAAGAGAGCTACCTTTGATAGATTACGTCAAAGACTTCGGTCCTATCTTAAAGCAACACCCAATCATTTATGAAAAGGGACATCCGATTCAGGAGTTAAAGATTTCTGAGAAATCGTCTGACGACAGGTCAGCAACACACCTTCCCGAGCCAACGTTAACCCTGCAATCATCTTTGCAAAATTTGATCACCACTACTCACGATTCGTTAATGTCAACACTCAATACTCCAGCAACTACAGCTCTGTCCAAAATATCAGCACCCATAGCCTCTGGTCTACCACTACAGCAAATAGGGAGCTCAAATCACCTTGAAATGAATCCAAGCCGGTCAACCCTAAGCTTGCTTCAGCATCGTGGTAGTAGTCGTGCGATTACTTTTCCTGTAGGCGATGAATCTACAGGTCCTTATAGTCAGCCATTCAAAATTCGAAGAAAAGCTTTGTTTGGCCATAAAGACATTAAGGAGAAATTAGCGGCTGGCCCAGCAGCGTTAGAGGAGACAGACATTTCTGATGAACAGAGATTGGTTGACGGAATACCGCCACATCACAAAGACACTGATAAGTACTACGAAAGTGATCCTAAAGAACGTTGGAGATTCCTTTCTTCTACGCCAAAGAACGAAGCAGTAGACTACAGAAGCAAAGAGCCAAGTACATTTAAAGATCTAGGTCCAGTGGAAGAACAATTGAAATACCTTCCAAGAATAAACAGAGGAAGGTACAGACCGTCGTTACATCCATTTATTGGCATGAGCGCAGAGGAGCGGAAGAGACTGACTAAATTAGACATCAGCAAAACTACTGAACCTGTTGAGAGTATCAATTATGATGACGACGAGACCGAAGTTGAGGTTGGTTCTCTAATGAATAACTTCATGACAGACATGAATAAAAGCATTAGCCTCCGAAAAGGTTTTCTAAGCCTTGGACTGATGCATCTGAAAGGAGAGGGAGATGACATAAGTCCAGATGAACGATTAACAATGGAGGATCAAGTTAATATTATTGCACGGACAGCCATGGAAGGTGCGTCACTTTTAACTCCTCGGTGACAGATGGTTTTCCCTTTGACAAGTAAAATAATTTGGCGTTAGCTTGCGTAAAATAGAAAAGTCTTGGTCAGTCACTACTTGGTGCCTGAATCTGGCACCAAGGATTTATAGAGATAGGTTTTGAATCTTCTTTAACTCCTCGGTGACGGTGGGTTTTCCATTTGACGAGTAAAATCGTCTGGCGTTAGCCAAAGTAAAATAATAAAGTTTCCATCAGTTACTGGTGACTGAATCGGGCACCAAGGAGTTAATTAAGCACAGATCTCCATCTTGTCTGAGATGTCAGAGATTATTCTTTTAAAAATTTGGTTGCTCTACATCAAATATTTCTTGAAATGTCGATCACGAGCATTTTTTTGCCCCTCCCCAAGTTCATAGAACTAAAAAAGAACGAAGCGCCTGCATACCCGAGTACAACATTCCTTACATCCGTAACGAGAAATTCGAGCCAAATTTGACCAGGTGATCAAATATTGACCAAGATAAAACAAATTTGGAAAGGAAAGTCCCTCAAATTGGTGGTTTGGCACGACATCATTACGGCAGTCTTGGTTGAACTTCAACAGAAGGATCTTATTAACTATACTTGTGCGTGCAACCGTAGATGGCTTCGCCATTGTCATCTAACTCTCACGGAATTGATTGCAAACCGTCGATAAACAGGCGCTCATGGCCTCGGGTTAAGCGTAGCGTCGTGACACTAAGAGCGGCTGTAGGAGAGTGATAAACACCGTACAGAAGCAGTTCTCTTACAAGGTTATCTAGATGTACGAGTAAACGATTAGTAACTTCAGCTGAAAGCTCAATTAAAAATTGCTGAAATGCTGAATATAATTTTTTTTTGTTAACAATCTTTCAATTTCTTAGGTCGGATCTAAGTCAAAGGAAGGCTAAAATATTACAGCTTGCGAAACGTGGCCCTACAGCTTTGTCAACGTTTGTTCGACACTATACACGAAAGCCTAATAGACAAATGAATGTGCAAAAATTGAGATTGGATCAATGTTTTTACGAAAAATGTTCTTCAGAATTTAAATATACTTGTATACTGGCTCTCCCCAATATCATTGAACTATTGGTGACAAAAACACCAGCATAGAGAATATCAATTACGAATCCCGCGCTCGGAATTTTTTGAATAAGACTAACTGCCGTTAGTATGTTTTTGTATAACTCGTGCTTCTTTTGATATCAGAATGAAATAGTTTCGAAATACTTTCTTGAAAAATGAACAGACAATCAATTGAGTGAATCCAATAAAGACAGGCATTAAGACTAAATTGAATCCCCTGCACACCAGCTTCTCGTTTCCTATACCGTCATTCAGTTAAAGTAAGCATAGGTCACAACATGTGTCTTCTTGTATATTGCATGCGCATGTGAGTGTGTAGTGCATGTACGTTTTTGCGATACATCATCACTACAAATAATTGTTCTCAGCAAATGTTTTCTTACAGTTCTGAAAACAACATGTGACCTATTTGCACGGCGCAGTCGACAGGTAAATAATTCATATTTAAATATTATTATATAGGTATATACAGTGTCTATAAAAATGCTACCCTATAAAAATTATAACTATAATTTATCAGAAATCACTTGCCGTACAGAAGGTAATTTGTAAGGAATATTGACAAAGCAGGACTAGGATAGCGCTTTTTAGCAAATACTTTATAATAGTGCTGTCTTAACGGATATCAGTAGATACTTCGAGGTACCTCGAGATACCAAAGGATGAATAATATTATAGCCACATACAGTGGCGTCGCCAGACCTAGAAAGTTGGGGAGGGGACAAAATGACGTCATCACTATAACTCACTAAAAATTGTCAAAACTAAACATGCAGTGCCATAAAAAAAGCCCCAGGAGTGGTGAGCGATGAAACCAAATAAAGAAGAGAAAGGAAACAAGCTTATTTTATAAAATATCAACTTCTAAATATTTATTATGTTATATTTATCATTTATATTCATGTTTATAAAGCCTGTTTACCATTCAGGTGATGTGACATGAACATTTAAAATCATAGCGTACCTCCTTTCTTTTTTTCCCAAAGGATTTGTGAGAATCTCAAAAATGATACTGAGGAGAACTGGGGGGACACGTCCCCCCAGTCCCCTCCCTGGCGACGCTACTGGTTACATATATCTGATTTAATTAAGATATATAATATATAAGTAGTGCTACGTAGGCAGTTTTCAACGACGTGCACAAACCCGGAAGGGTTAGAGAACTGCTAAAACTTTGGAGTAGAAAAACTGACTTTTTGAGTGAAGGACCCTTGATAGGAGTGAAAAACGTAAAATGATAGAAAAACTAGGCGAGTTTTTATAGGAAAAACGTTATGTGAAATAAAGTACACCAATCAGATAAAAAATTTATTACAAGTCAGGTAATAAGATGTAAATGATTGAAGGCCATTTTCTATTTTAAACATTGATCAGCAAACCGAAAAAGGGAGGCGGTGACAGAGGACCCAAACACTGAAAAAAATCTTACCTGATTAAAAATATAAATTACCGACCCCCACCGGTTCCTCACGGTCACCACATAGCTAGGTTTTGAGGATTTTGGTTTCGTGTGGTATTTTAGGTTAGGCTGAAAATCCTGATTAGATAGATGGAAGTGACAGCCCAGGACACGAGGAAATACCTGAAAAACATTCACATTGCACTTACATGTCGAGAATTTCAGTCCAGTTTGCTGGGTTAATGTTTTAACAAGTTCTACCAACATCTATTCCGTTTTGAATTGACATTTATGTTATATTTTTGAGCCTCGTGAGCTTTCTAGTCCACCTCTGGCAGAAAATATTGAAAAACACACGTATGAAAGTGAACAGGTAATAACTTTCTAAGCAAAGCAATTGATTATTCTGTTATTGTTACGGTATATAATTTTACTTAAACACTGAACAGAAAGTCTGTTCGTATATAATTATGTCTATAACTTTACCTGCTGGCGGTCCTAGACGGTACGCAGCCGTTGGAATGGGGGAACACCCCCTCCCAAACTCACCCTTCGCTCGATGCAACGCACCGCGAAACTTGTCTGCCGCATTTGTCGGGGACCTATTGTTTCCCTTTCGGACAAATCCTACAGCCGCCTCTTACTTTCATATAATTCGTTTGCAATATCATTGTTTTTAGGATCCTCTAAAAATTTGAGAATTACCGATTAATTATTGTAAAATTGGTTAACGTTAATACTTCATGCAATTCACCGACATATCTCGAGACCCATAATTTTTCTTTTTCTGTTAACGTTACGATTTGAAGAGTGCATGTTGTCTTTTTAATAAGAACCTTTCTCATTTGAACACAACGTCGTGCCCAAGGATTTGCCTTTTAACCGAGAGAAAATATTTTCTCTTGCTTAAAGGGAAATCTCTGGGTACGAGTTTGATTTGAACCTTTAGGCTGATCGACCAAAACATTTAGAACATCTTAACAACGTTTTCAAGTTAAGTCATGAGAAAAATAACAGCGTTCTGTCCCAGCTCAGTTTCACGCAGCTTAAAAATTATAGATTCTTCTTAAAACAAAACTATCTTCAATATTCAAGAAACAACAGGAAGCATTCTTGAAAAAATCAAGTTAGACAAGGACTGACAAACGCACAAATGCATATTTTCCAGGCGTAGGGTTTTGTTACTAAAGACGGATCTTTCTTGACCAATTTTTAGATGTTTCCACCGGTAAATAGTCCCGAGAGAAGGTATGGTTAATTTCATGCTTTAACATACAAAACGTATGATGTGAAAGCATGGCATTTTATGCTTAAAATTAACATAGAGAACATACCCAAATGATACTGGAGATATCACTTATGGCTTGGTAAAAATTAAATAGTTTGCGTAGCAAATAGAATTTTGAGTAACCAACCCAAACTAAAAATATTGATAACAGTATTGTACATATAAAGTGCTGATAACCTTCGAAACTTTCAAAGACTCAAACTGAGGATTAAAATAACTTCAATGTCATCGTTTCTCAAGTATTTTACAACATTCGTGTTGGCATTGTAACGGACATGCAATCACTTGCCTTCTGTTCAAGTTTGTAAATCTGATCCAACACCACTGCTCATATTGTAAATACTACATAAAGACACTCGGCTCCGCCTCGTGTCTGTATATTCCTGTACAGAACGGGCACTCATTTTGTAAACATTACTTATTTAACGTGAGAGAATAATTGTAGTAAAATAAATTCTTAACTTAAAAGAAACAAGAAGCATCTCGCCAAGCAGCTTGTTAAGTTCTCGGTCGGATGTTAACTGAAAAACCTTAAAAAGCGAGTATTTATGAGCTAGGTGTTTGGTGACGTCACCCTTCAAACAAGGACTGATGTGACGCTCAAAATAACGACATTCTCAAAACAATGAAATTGCTTGAAACTTTGCAAGAGAGTGCATCTCATGACGGTAACTATCACGAGACAAAAGAAACCATTGTGTCGATAGGAAATTTGCCTCCAAATCTCATTCTTCATCGAGCAGAATAGTTCTTTTCCTGCCGTAGCAAAGCTCGGGACTTTGTTTTTACTTTTTAAGATAGTTTCAAAATTTGGATGACAATACGACCTTGTTACAGGGAAAATCAACCAGAAAATCAAAAAACAACCAGAAACTAAGCACGATTTCCTAGCTGCTTGTAATGTGAAGTCATAGATGACGTTATTTACATATTAAACAAAATGAAATATGTCAGGCGGCAGCGTCTTGATGTCCTCGAATTCTTTCAAGTTTAAAAAAACTGATTTTTATTGCTTCTTACGCATTTTAAGGAGCTCAATATTTAGAAACAATATTCAATTTCCAATTTATTTTAGATTTTCTTTTGAAGATAACTTGAAGCAATTGGCAGCTGACAAAAACAAAGAGGTACACGTCAAATTACGTCAGTTAAATCTTAAACACTTATCTGTTCCTACTCATCAAGTATCCTGCCCTCCTTGAACGAAAAATAAAAAGGAGTTGTAAGAAGAATAGGTCTTAGGACGACTTTTCTAGCACTGAGACTTTCCCTTCACCCTTAAAAAGTTTCATGTGTCATTTCACATATGAATCAGACTTTTACATGTAAAAACGTTCTAATTCCACACGTGAAATGACAATGTTATATGTGAAATTAATTTTCATGTGTAAAATGAAAATTTGACATTTGCAAAATGCGAAATTTTCATATGTGAAGTTATAAACCGTATGTGAGTCAGGTGTTTCGAATGAGAAAATATTCTAATATCATATGTAAAATGAGAATTTCACATGCGAAAATGTTCCAATTCCACATGTTTTTCACGTGTAAGATAACCTGTTGAATTTTATTGTTAAACAATCTTTATTCAGGAAGCAGACATCACACGTAGTGTTTTTCTGAAGGGTCCTGAGTTATTAAAAATAAAATATAAAATACAAAAATACTTGATAACAAAACATCCAGACATAATACTAAGGCAGAACTTACAATATAACTACTATTATTAACCTATCTAATCCAGAATCATCCTCAGGGTAATATGAAATGATAGATCCACATTAAACCTACACTGCTGAAGTCAACTGAAAAAGTTGACTCGAGCGGGATTTGAACTCGCACCTTCGGGAAGCC
>JBAHVQ010183929.1:0-15807 GCA_036872915.1 Nanipora kamurai | reverse complement strand
TGCTTGGTATTGAGCCCTCTTTGCATTTCGTAAACCAAAACGTTCACGTATATATATATATATATATATATATATATATATATATATATAAACAAATTAAAACATAGTGACTTATTTCCAGTGTTCTTTAAGAAAAAATGCCCGCAAATTTTCACGCTGGATGGTATCTATCCATCCACAGAAAGGATAACCTTTAAATGATATACGGACAGCACTTGTTTGTTAAATAAATTCTACTAATCTTCCTTTTGTAATAATCCGATTTATGTTTTACGCTCGAACAATGCTTAATGGCAGGCACACTAAACTTTGATTTATTTTTACTGACTATTGACTGGGGCAACCAGGATTGGAAATTTAAATGTTTTATAACTTTTATCGTATTTTGCTTTCGCGTAATTTAATTTAACTGGACTCTGATCGTCCCCGCCTGATTCCTTATCAAAAGTAGCTAATAAAAAGGTAAAAAAGTAATATTGTCTTTACTATTAATGATCAATTCTAAATGATATCGTTTAGATATGCGCTATTTTCGGACCTCTGCACGGAGAGTTTGTCGATCAGTGGAATATTCCCCCGGCCCAATAAAATAAATTTTATGATTACATCCGCTGCGCCTGTGCTACAATTCCAGATTCTGTCGAATGTGATTCTTCTGTGTTTTGAAGCCACACCTTCAATGGTCATAATTATTATCAATCCATTCTTTCGCTAATTTCACCGAAATACAGCGCGAAAAACAACCTCGTGCCTCACCTCAGGGTCTTATCTCCGCTCCCGGAGAGCAGGGGTTGTCCGAAACAGTAACTGTCAAATTTTACGCCATTGGAGCGAAGGATCTAGTTGACCAATCAGAAACGTCAGCGCTAAATGCAAAATTTAATCGTGTTTACCTGTCGCCATCTTGTGTCCTCGTGCGGTTCTTGGTCCTCTTTGAATTTTTCTGTATTTAATGTTTGTCAAGCGCTATACCTGAGGTTTTTAGTTCCTTGTTTGGTACATTCTTGAGGCTGAAGATGAGCACCAAAGGTAATTTCGGGTGTACGATACTTGAGTCCAAGGTCTGGTTAAATCTCAGCAATTTACTTTCACGTTAAAGCCAAGGCACCGTTTCTACGAAGATGTGACAAATACGTGGTGAACTTCTGATATGTTAGTTCTATATAGTGTGCCATATTGACCCCAAATTTTAATTGTATTTTGATGGGTTATTTTTTTATATTACCCCTGTACCACATTTGTGAATTTATTGAGCTTTCGTGGATAAAAAGCAATGGTAACTCCGAAAGTTCTTACGTATATCCTTACTGCTTACCTTTTCTGAACTTTGAAGAAAGTCCTAGCCCGATATCGTCAAAAAAAAGCCTACGAAAATCTGGAGCTAAAGAATTAATGGAAGAGACTAATGGAGGCAAAGAAACAGATAAGGAGAAAGAAACTGAAGAGAAACAAACGAAAAAGGTTCTGAATTGATTATCCTACCTAGAATACTTTTACATCCTCCAAAAGTAATATTCAAGTCAAGTCAGTATGTTGGATGTCAGTACATACATACACTATTCCAAAGTTGCCTCCACTGAATTTCTGATTGGTGACCTACCATGCCAGCTCTAGAGAAAGCATACCTTATTCCATGGCTTAAGTTAATCCCAGTAAACTCTCAGGGGGTCATTGTGTAATGTATTAGGGAGCCATTGTGGGTAGGATGGCTTTAGGAACCCTTTGCTGGCCATAGGCGCACTCTAGTACTTTACTGTGGCCAAGCCAGAAGATTTTACTTGTCAAAGGGAGACATCTGGCTATGGAAGGGTTAAATTTATAAAGAATTTAACCATCCCACATGTCCACTGTGTTGGGGTAATGGCTTATAACACAGAGGTCCAGGATGCAAAACTATGACAGTTGTCATTTGCATCAACTAAACTACAATTACATTCAACAAAAGAATTTTATGTTAGAGCGTAAAGGACCTTTTCTCAAAACATCAGGATTTTCTCTTTCTAGTTGTAACACTCCTACAAACTTTTTGAATTTGCCTTGATGGTTTTAATTTTAATTTTTGGGCTCTAAATTTCAAAATGGTCAAAATATTATGCTAGACAGTATCCTAATTAGTTGAATCACTGTGAATTTTTATAGCCATCAAGTCCATCATCTTCTTCCAGCAAATTGTCCCAGATAAAAAGGTTTTTGAAAAGTCCAAGCAGAGGGGACAAACGTGAAACATCAAACCCAAAACAAAAAAAGTCAGGTAACACAAAAAAAAGCATCAATAAGCAGGATAAGGTCAAAAATGTTGTTGAAAGTAAAGCATCAAGCAAGGAAGGCCCAAGCAAGGAAAATGCAGGTGATGAAGATTCTGCTAAAAGACCCATGGTGCAGACAAACTTAACAAACACTAAAGAAGGTATTGAAGTTATTTCTAGTCCTGAACAACCCCAGCAGAAGTTACAAAGAAAGAAAAGTGAAGAAAAGAAATCCAGGTAGATAATGTTTTTACACAGAAATATTCCAGTGTACTTCATTATAAGTTTTGGAATAAATAGTACCAGAGTAGCACACAAAAATTCATCTACAGCAAATTTCAGCCCTCAAAAATTCTTTAATATGCTGTCTTATCTAGGTCTGTGAAGTCATTGGAAAAACAAAGTAAAGGGAAGGAAAAGAAACAAACAAGGATCTCAAATCTCTTTCCAGTGAGAAAGAGTAGCAGAAAGTGTAAATCGGAGCAAGAGGTCTGGAGACTACAATTTTACTATGTGTTCTGATTCTTTTTGATTGTTCATCAATTTTTATGAATAAGCTTTGCTTTCAGAAAGAAGAAATTGATAAGATAACCAAAGCTATTGTATCCAAGAAAGAGGATGGTTTGGAGGTAATCTTTGTTAAGGTATTACAGTAACATATACTGTCACCTCTTTGTGATACCAAGTTTCAGATGCAGGGTCTTCCCACAGAAAGCAAAAGTGTCAATGTCAACATGTTTAATTTTACACCTGGTTACTACCTTATGGTGTACATGCTTGTCTTGTATTGTCACAACTTGATACTCTCTTTCCCTTTCCTGAAGCTATTGTTATTTTACTCTCACAAATACCAGAAATATTCCCACCATTAGGTACGTAATATTGAGGATAAAGGTCGTGGTGTTTTTGCAACACGTCCATTCACCAAAAATGAATTTGTCTGTGAGTATGCTGGGGAGCTGATTAGTTATGAAGAAGCTAAAAAGAGAGAGAAGACATATGGTGACAATGTAGACATTGGTTGTTATATGTACTACCTGGAATGGAATAATAAAAAATATTGGTAAGATAAGCGATTTAAAACTTTGTTTTAGAAAGTAAAAATCTTCCTGTCATTAATGTATAGTTACTTAATTTCTCATATTATAATAAAACATAATAGATATTACCATATTAGTTATTAGTATATTATGCCAAAATCTGGTAAATCCTTGATAAATTTGCAGTATTGATGCTACAGAGGAAACTGGTACCTTTGGTAGACTGTTAAATCACAGCAGATCTGGCAATTGTAAGACAAAACTACATGTCATCAAGAACATTCCACATCTTATTCTTGTCACCACAAGAGATGTTAACAAAGGGGAAGAACTGCTGTATGATTATGGAGAACGCAACAGACAAGCAATTGAATCTCATCCATGGTTGAAATTTTAACTCTTCATTTAATGTCATTTATGTTCTGTGCTGGAATTGGGCAAATAGATATATATGTCTTCTGGACTGTGATAAATTTGTAGTTATTTAATATTATATGTAAATAATGATATAATGATTATTTAGTTTCTTTCCTAGTACAGTAACTTCAGTGATTGGTACTGTATATCTGTGCAGATAAAGGTATGCATAAAATTGCTGTCGTAAATGGATTTTCAGTAGTTAAAATAATTTAACTTGTCCATACATGTGAGTCAATGCACATTTGTAAACATTTACTTGGCAATATAAAGATTTGCATACGTTAAATCAAATTTTGCCAAGATTTTCTGTTAAAAAAGTTCTAGTGACAGAGCTGGCTGCCGTCCACGCCTCCCAAGATTTCTCCTCAACCTTATAATATGGAGGTAATTACTGAACGAAATATTAAATTCATCACCAGAGGCCCATGACACATTGGTTAAACAGAGGACAATAAGGGATAGTTCGACCATACGAAATTTTGATACAACATGGCTGCCAGAGGTGTTCGCTGGAGATGTATAAAGTACATGTACAATATATTGCCTAGAGTGAACCGGTAGTCCGTAAATTACACTAATACTAGATACGAAGCTTATTCACAATGAAGCAGTTACACAGAAGTTTGGAAAAAGACAGCTCAGGGTATGTTATTTAAGTGATACTTTGGTCTTTAAAATGTGACACGTGTAATGTAGGTTGGTGTTATTGTAATAAATTACCTACAATTCTATATTTTTTTAGTGTAATTGGGTTAGTTCCAGAAGAACCTGAAGATATGTGGCATGCGTATAATTTAATTGCTGTTGGAGATCGACTTCGAGCTACCACCATAAGGTTTTAAATTTTACACTTTGCAGTTTTTGGTTATGATTTATTTGTTGGTTGCTTCCAATCCCAGGGGCAATAAGGCCCTGTTTACATGAAGAGAAGTTGTCCCTGCTGGGAGGATTACCCTGGTTCCAGAGGGACATTGGGCGAGATAACTTTAAATGATTTATTTGTAAATTGAAGAGAACCGTTAAGTGATAAAGCTGTCTGGATGGTAGACCCTTGGGGTAGGGTCACTAGCTTTGCAATGTAGGGTGACCCTTACAGGCGAGACAACTTTTTACTGTGTAAGCACTTCTTCCCTGGTCGGAGAGACAACTTTGGTATGCTAGACATTTTTTTGAAATTGACAGTATGAGATTGGTCTTACCTGATTGGTAAAAAGTTTTTATCCTGACAGCTGGGAAAATTTTCTTTTATATAAATGCTACTTAAAAGTTAGCTTGGTGGGAAGTCTTAGCATCCTACCAGGGACAATTTCTTAGCATGTGAATAGTACCTAAATAATTGAAATTTAAGTTTTTTGTTTAAAATTTCTGCCTCATTTCAAGTGCCCCTCAAGTCAACTTTTTAGTTTACTTCAGTGTACAATAATTGTGAATCTATTGCTAATGTCCTGCATGGACATATAAATTTACAATATGGATTTGGCTTGGCATTAGATTTTTAGCTGGAATTGATAATCTTGTTCTTATTCACATGGCAGTGTATCTGACTGGCCCTTTTTGTCTATGTTACATAAACATTGAAGTATGTAAGGAGTGTTTTAATGATGGTGTTCATCCCTACAGTGTTTACAAAATTTAAAACCATAATGTAAATCTGGTTTGTATATTACACATAGACGTGTCCAAACTGAATCTTCAACTGGCTCAGTCAGCAGCAGTAAAGTTCGGACAATGCTAACTGTTCAGGTTGAAGGAGTGGACTATGATACACAGGCATGTGTCTTGAGGATTAAGGGAAGAAATGTAGAGGAGAATCAGTATGTCAAAGTAAGCTTAAGAAAATTATTTGTTCTGACATCAGAAATGAAATATGTGAGGCTAATTAAAGGTCCACCTTTTTGCCCACCCAGCGACACTCTGATGTATCTGACACCAAATCATTGCTGCATATAATTGTTTATCCCAGTCTAAAGGAAGTTAAATCATAAGCATGAACAGAATTGAAACAGCTGGGAATAGAATCAGTAGCCTTTTGATGACTAGAAGTCAGAAGGTTATGGGTTTGACTCTATCTTAAAGAATATATCTGTACTTAGAGCTGGTAAATTTTATTAAATATTCCACACAAATGGAATTGTCTTGCATTGGTCTCTTTAAATTGCTTATCTGCCCTTCATCAACATTGGGTTTACAGCTATATAACTTTATAAAATGCAGTCACCTGGTGTTTTTGATGTTTTGGAGTAGTTGACACGAAGGTTTTTATTTATCATGTAATTTCCATGTAATTTTAATTATTTTGAAGTAATATAATGTAATGTAATATTGAGTGTTGTGTAATGTTGAGGAATCCAATCTAGTTCAATCCAAACCAATCCATTGTACTCTAATCTTATGTAAGCAACAAATGCAATGCAATTCAACTCCTGACTTTACATTCAAAGTACACAGTCATCATTTTACAGATGGGTGCTTATCATACAATTGACCTTGAGCTAAATCGTAAGTTCACACTGTCAAAGGACCATTGGGATTTTGTGGCTTTGGAAAGGATAGGTAAGTCTGGCTTATTAGAAAACACTTACAAACATTGCTTTTCAAACGGTAAAATCAAAGTTAATTTTTTTCCTTTATGATACTATGAAGTAGACATTGATGTAACCAATTGTAAAAAAATGAACTTCAAAAATCAGACTGTCATCTTTTTAACAGTTCAAAGTACTGGTGGAAAATAATTGTGGTTCGGAAACTTTTTACTGTGTTAAGGTTTCACAAGTGTGATAATAATTTTCTAATGATTCTTTTTTTGAAATAAATGTTTATTTTAGATTTGGCTTGTGATCCAACTCAACATGCAGACTTAGGTGCTGTAATTATGCATGAGGGTATGTCATTAGTTTTATAGCATGACTAATTAAATGCAAATTCAAAACTTGCGGTGAAAATTGTGACAAATTAAGTTACTATTGGTGTTCAAGAATTGATGAGTAACTTCATTACATTGTTTGAGCATGTACTAACCCTTTGACAGACAGGTTCACCCCTGTGAAGAGTAAAATTATTTGGCATTAGCCAGAGTAAAATAGTAAAGTGCAGCCTTCCCGTTTTATGGGTTAACTATCAGGAGGTCCTCCCTTGACAAGTAAAAAGAGTAAAATCAGTAAAGATCTACTGTGACAGGAAGGAGTTAAACAGCAAAGTGCTGGTAGATGACATCTATGTATCATTTTGTATTCAGAATCATCCTTGGTGTAACATGACAACATTTCATTATTAACCAATCATTCAATTTTCACTTCATGTCATTTAGTGTATGTTTATTTGTTTAAGGGTACTCATTGTGACCCATAGTTGTCTAAAAGACTGTTTATAATTCACATGTTGACCATTTATTTCAATTGGCCAAAAGAGTCTGTCTGGCCAGGAATTGGATTTGGAAACGTACCTGATTTAACCCATTTCTGTGTGAACAACCGTTCATAATTTTAACAATGATATAAAAGACAACTAGAGGGTGTTTGTCAAGCTTGTTCTCTCAGAAAAAAAAGATTTCTGAGCCCTAGACAGGAATCGAACCTGCAACCTTCTGATGACTGGTGAGACGCTCTAACCATCTGAGTCAAGGTAGCTCAATGGTTAGAGCATCTCACCGGTCATCAGAAGGTTGCAGGTTCAATTCCTGTCTGCGGCTCATCAATCATTTTTCTGAGAGAGCAAGCACGACGAATGTCCTCTAGTCGTCTGATATTTACCAAGCTCCCACATGAACTAACTTTGTGTTCAGCATTAAGTAATGATACAAAAGTAGAGTGTTGTGTTAGCAGTATTTAACAACTCATAGATAACCAAAAGGGTTGGGAAACCGCTGGACCTAAAGTGTAAAGAAACTGAAGCATTGAGAAAATGCCCTTCAAAGACCTTTCACTCTGACAAAAGGCCTATGCTCAAAATGTCAGTTTCTTTACAGGTTTAGTTCTGTCAGTTTCCCAGCCCTTTTGTTCACTTACAATTCATAATTTTACTCTAATCAAAGAGAGTTCCTTTAGGTGGGAATTAGTTGGTGAAAATTAAAATCTGTCTTTTCAGGTAATATTATTAATTTTAAATTGGTCTTTTCAGGTCTTTGTCACGTATGTCTGATTACGGCAAGCATGACTATAGTGAGGGCAAAAGTAGACATGAATGTACCCAGGAAGAGAAAAGGCTTCTGTGGCCAGCATGATAAGGTGTGAAGATAGAATGTTTAGTTTTTGTGTGATATTTTTCATGGTTGTGTTTGACTGTTAATACAGCATGCCAAGATGTTGGTGGCATGATGGTAACAGTATATATTCTTTCACATTGGTGTCTAGGGTTTGATTTCAGCTGTTCAGTATATAATTATTATTAACCATTTAATACCCAGGGCTCATCCCTTTGATAAGTAAACTATTCTGACATTGGCCAGAGTAAAATACTAAAGCCATCCTTGCCCATGAATTGGTTGAAGTCACTTAGATTAAATGTGCAAAGAGTGTCCAGTGTGACCCTACCAAATCCTGCAGGTTTACTGTAGGTACTTTGGTTTCCTCTTGCTGTAACACTGAGGGGTGACTGTCCTTTGGAAAGAATATCTCAGTAACTGTATAGCTGATAGGGTTATTCAGTATATAAAGGGAAAATGCCTGCTAATTTATTATGAGGAATTTATGATCCCATAGAGGAAGGGATGGTTTATGGAAGTACCAAGGGACTTTGCAGACTCTTAAAATAGTCATCAATTTATATACATCTTGTGATATCAGTTTATGATACCATGATTACTGAGTACATACAGTGAGAAACATACTCCGAAGAACAGCATCCTGCAAACCCCATATTCGAGTTTTAAAACTAGATGAAACTTTTCAAGGTAATATTTCAACTTTATTTCAAGTTATAAGTTTCATCTTGTTTTATAACTCAGATATTAGGTTTGCAAGATGCTGTCCTTTGGAGTATGTTTCTTACTGTATTTCCTCAAACCATGCCACTGGCAATTGTTTTATTACTGAGTCCATATTTAATTCTTTGTATTTTTTAAAATTCTTGTCTTTTCTGTACAACTGTCCATGCATTCTAATTGGGGAAATATGTTCCGTCATGCATGCTTGTGAAGAAAAAAATAGCACAAATGTTGAGACTTTTTTGATCATTGATGGCACCACTTTTTTCCAGCATGCTTGTTTTAAACTCAGTTTACAAAAATAGCATTTACCTTTAGCAATTCTTTGGTAATATTTCTATTTAAAGGTTCTTGTGAACATACTTGCAGTGACAGAATCAACCTTGTACCCAGGGTCTTATCTCCACTCCCGCTACTCTCAGTGTGAGAGTAGAGGGAGTGGAGGTAAGACCCTGGGTATGAGTTTGTTATAGAATATAATTTTTACCTTTTCTCTTGTAGGGTATAATCAGATTTTATGATGCCATTATCCAAGCAATAATCAGGCATATTAACTTTGATAGTGAGTTGTTTCTGTAATACATTATTACTCAGGCAACAGACAATATATATATATATATATACAGCATCATCAGGATATCAACAAATATGTATATGCATCCATCTTTTACAAGAATTTGATTATAAATTATATTTAATTATTATCCATCTACAGTAGAGCGTACAGAACCCACTTCATGAATAATTATAATTATAATACCTCTTTGACACCACATGCACTGTGATGGAAATTTCATCCACTGTATTTTACAATGTGGCTCTAAAATAAAGTTGGAACTCTAAATTTTAACTGAAAAATGGATCAATAGTTATCACCTTTAACTTTCTAACTTTTTGTTCAACGATCTCCATGTTTGGTGGCTTGAAAAAAGGCACCAATCTGTTTTTGAAATCACCTAGACCAAGTAAAAATTACTGCCTTATTCTATGCTTAAGTCATTTGTCTGTGTCAGTCAGCTCTATCTGAACCCTGGTAAAGATTTATCAACCCAGGTTTTGCTGGAAACATCTTACTAATGTAGTTTTCTTGGTCTATGCTGCAGATAATATATCCTTGATTTTTCCTCTTGATTAATTTGTGGCTTATGAGCTTGCATGTATCTCTTGGATCTAGTGGGGAATACTTTGTCAGTATTTTACAATACAGACCTTGAACACAATTAATAAGAAACATTAATTAATTTTATTTTAATAATTTAACTTATTTGTTGTATATTTATCTGGATAGTTATACACCAGTATCTCAGGTTTCACTTGTTTTTTCAGTTGTCAAGTGTATTCTCTTGGGAAGTCCAGGGTTTGTGAAGGTAATGATGAAGACATCATGTTTTTTCAGTCTGCAGTTTTCTTCAGTTGGTTTTGTGAAGTAAAGTACTTTAAATATCTTTATTTGTTTGGAAGACTTTTTTTCTCACCTTACAGGAGAGGTTATTATCAGGGAATTATTTGCTAGAATTTTACCCCCAAAAACAATGTAAACAGCAGTAATGTTAATACATGTTTTATGGAATACATATCACTCATTTAAAAAATCTTCAAGTGTTGTGCACAGTGTAGCCAAAAGAGTTTAAGCAATGGGAATCTCTGAAAAATTTCATTTTCAAGGTACAAAAGTTGTTAACTTTTTAGGATCAGTTCTATGAATACATGTTCAACCAAGCAACAAAAAATGATATGAAGGTGCTGCTGGAAAATAAGTCCAAATTTCTTCTGGTAAGTACATATAATTTTATATTTGATGAAAAGATAATTTTACTTCTCAGACATTGGTCCCTCATTGTACTTTTTTTTTTCTTCTTTAATTCCTAAGGTACATTCATCATCTGGTCACAAACACGCTCTTAAAGGTGAGCGAGTTTTTTTTCCATACGTTTAGTTCATTAACAATTAGGAACTGTCTGTGAATACACCTTGGGATGAATCGTTTGGGTGGAGGGAAAGAGGGACGGAGGTAGGTAGGGAGGGATGGATGGAGGTAGGCAGGGATGGACGGATAAATGAGTGAGATAATGGAAGATGAGTGGACGATGATGACTGGGTGAGTGGATCTATCAAGAGACGGATAAGCTAACAAACGAACAATCACAATACAAAAGAACATGTCACGCATAAAAATGGCATTAATATAAAGAAATTTAGGCAATTTATATACAATAATTTTAGGTAAAGTTTTTTACTACTTTAATATTGTATTCAGTTAAATACCAAACTGCTAAACTAATTAGCTTACCAATCAGTACTTCTTTGTGTCTTGATGTTACCTAAGAGAGAGAGCCTTTTGAAACTAGAAAGGCTGGGAAACTGCCGGAACTTACATTTAGAAACACTAACGTTTTGAACGAAGGCCCTTCGTCTCATTTCACTCTGACGAAGGGCCTTCGCTCGAAACGTCAGTTTCTCCATTCTTAAGTTCCGGCAGTTTCCCGACCCTTTCGGTGACCTACAAGCCGTTCAATACTGCCGGCGCAGCACTCTACTTTTATATCCTTTTGAATACCAGAATGACTGAAAGGTTACCGTCATCAAATATACTTATAAATGAATCAAGAAAGGAAAAAGAAATGAATAAACGAACGAAAGAACCAATACATTACCAGTGATTAATATTTTATATTCGCTTTCTCTTTAGAAATCCTTTCTGATCCTGCAGTTGCTAACAAAATGTCAGACACTAAGGTTTTTGCAACTTCCAAAATATTTTTCTTTAAAGCAAGGTTACTTATTGTACTAGTTTGGATAACATGATTTTTTTTAAGACTTTGACTGCAACCTAAGAAAGTAAAGTAAACCATCCTGCCATCTAAGTGCGTTTAGCTCAATGTTCAGATTTAGAACATCTAACTGGGGATCAGAAGGTTACGGGTTTGATTCTCGTCAGGGGCTCACAAAATTTACCCAAGTTTCTAAGATACAAACAAACCAAGCTACCAAATGCTGTTCAATTTCGACTCGTAACGATCCTTTCTGTTTTTAACAGGCTAGTGGTGAAATAAAAGCCTTGGATAGTTTTTACAAAGTTTTACAAAATGATCCAGACAGAGCTTTCTATGGGTACGTCTCAAACTTTATAAATTACTCATCAAACTTTGATGATGAATTATTGGAAAGAGTTAATTTTATAGCTGGCTCTGAAAAGTTTTTAATTTCGTGTTGGTCTTTTATTAGGCTAAACCATGTCGAAAAGGCCAACGAAGTTTTGGCAATAGAAACCTTACTGGTGTCAGATGAGTTATTCAGGTAGCCATTCACATTTTAAATGAAATGGATTGCTATATAATGAGTGTTTTTACATTCAAGAAGCGTTTGACTGTATTGGACTTAATTCCTTGAAAGTTTACATGGTGATAGTAGATAAAGTGAATATAGCTTTTTTAGAAACACCACAAAATCAAGTCGAAAATATTGCGGTGTTTCTACAAACCTTTATTCACAGTATCGGACTTTGTAAAGAGAGAAATGTTACAAACAGTAAGGCCCCATTCAAACGAGTCCAACATTGTTGGACCAACATGGTTGGATGATGTCGGACAATGTTGGGTGAAAATTTTAAACAAAGTCAAACCCGATCCAACATCTTCCAACATTACCCAATATAGTGTTCAAACGAGGCCAACGTGTTGCACCCAACAATGTTGGACCAACATGTTGGCCTCGTTTGAACGGGGCCTAAATCAAAACTAGTTTATCATTATTTCGTGTCATATGCAGTGATATGAAAGAAAGAAAAAAACGTTTTCAATTTTTCCCTATTTTTTCAATTAATGAACATGAGTTTGAGAAAGAAATATTTCTTCCCAGTAAGAAAACCTGTTCTGACAAAATTCCTAAACATACTTCTATTCTGGAAACCACGTCCTTTTTGTAACATATTTCATGTGAGAAAAGCCATGTGATACTGCTGGCACGGCATTTCCGCAGCAGTGTTTCTCCGTCCTGACAAACTTTTAGAAAGCAGATGTGTCTGATTTTTAACCAATCTAGGGGGTGGTAACCCAACAGAGTGTCCGATTAAAATAAGTATTTGATGGTATTGCTTCAGTCCTGAAATTAGGAAAGTTCTTTTTCTCAGACACAAATTATTGGTTTAATCTTATAGGTCAAGCGATGTCGCCGTGAGAAAACAGTACGTCAATTTAGTAGAAAGTGTTAAAGAAAACGGAGGTGATGTTAAGTAAGTATATAATTCACGGTGTGCATCTAAAATGTGATTATTATTCTCAGTGATTTGCATCACATCAAGACCTTTAATCAAGTGACCTACTCGTAATTTGCTGTTGGAACACGGCAGTAACTGTACTAAACTATTAAACTGCTGGCCTTGATTCCATTCAAAAGTGACCGAACTCCTTTTTAACCAACTTCCTTTTAGAAAAATAACAGTTAGTAGTCCTCTATTTGACTTTGTTTTTTTCTTGGAAAAAAGTCATTTTAAAATTGAGGAACCTTTTTTTCACTCATGTAACTTGTCACTTTTCCTCCCACAGGATATTTTCAAGTCTTCACGTATCCGGAGAACGTGAGTATTGTCTCGTACTTTCTGTGTCAGTATGTGCTCACTCAGGGACTAAATTTAGAATTCTTTTCAAGTGCTTCTCTTTACTTGAATCAAAAGTGATGGAATGCGTCCCTGTCAAGCTATGTGATCTCAGTTCGTGCTACAAACGATCTTTGTATTCAGTATGTAGGTGAACAGGTTTTGAATTATTGACACAACATTATCACTTGTTGAAAGTCGCATGTCTTTTAGATAGTTTATTTTTAGATAGTTTATTTTTAGAAAAGTAAAAAATATTCCCATCCACCTATTAAATGAATTAAAAAAAAAACAAACAGAATTCCTTGTTTGAATGTGGCAGAAAATCAAAACTTCTGCTTTAAGGTGGGATCTGGTGTGGGAACTTGAGTCCCACGTCTAACAGAAACAAAGATGTTTTTGATGTGTTTTTTATTTTTTTTTTGTTTTGAATCTCAAGATGCTTTTTTACATGTAAAGTTTCAAGTTATTTAGTTCAAGAATCTCAAAGTTGTTCATAATATCACAATTTATTCCTATATATCGCTGTTAAAATCTTGTTGAAAACTATACACAGGAATAAGTTAAAAATATTTTAAGTAAAATCAAGCGTTTTCAACTATACAGTCATCATCAGGGTAAAATTACAATATAATTTTAAAGCTGTAGTTTCCTCCTGATGACGACCGTAGAGTCGAAAATGGTTGACTTAACCAACAATATTTTAAACTTATTCCTGTGTATACCTTTTTAACATATCATAATTTGACATCATGGACCCAAGACCAAATTGCGAAACCAAAGAGCATTAAAAAAATTAATAAATTGCGAAACCAAAGAGCAGTAAAAGTCCTTCGTTTACACGATCAGAGTTTTCTCCAAACGAATGGCTTTCATTTCATTTCTAGTTTTAAACATTCCCATAACTCTTGTATAGAACTTTGCCGGTTGTCTCGGGTCTTACTACAATTTTGCGGTTAAACATTCCTGTCGTTCTTCTTTAGAACTTGGCCAGTTGTCTGGTGTGGCTGCAATTTTACGATTCCCAGTTCCAGATATTGCAGATGAAGAATTTGAAGATGGTTCAGACTCAGACTAATATAAACGAGCATTGGATACGTGGAAGACAGGTGAAAAAGTTTACTGACTATCACATCTTTGGAGTTATCCTCAAAGAATGTTGCGTTTTCGAATAGATATCGACTAAGAACTAATAAAATTAGGACATTTTTTCAATAAAATTATGCTGAATCCAACTATAGTTTGCGTATTCTGATTGGTCGAAAATTTACCAGGAACACTTTATTTGCTATTTCTAATGAGAATATGCAAACTTTAGATCGAAATTGCGCATGCTCCTCAACCATGTTAACTCAGAATATTTATCTGAACCCTTGACGGGAATCAAACTCGTAACCTTTTGATCGCTGGTGAGCATCTCACTTCTGAATGCTAGTCAAACGCTCTAACCATTGAGCTACTAGAACTCAGATGGCAGAGCAAGGTTACTTTCGGTATTTAAACCTGGGACGAGCCAATCGGCAATAACTTGCTGGACTGCAAGCCGTTAGATGTCGGCAAATCTTCAGTCAGATGTTAATTTTGAATTTTGAGTTGCAGTTTGATGCTATTGAAGTCTTAGGAAATTTTTGCTGATCAAAATGTAGATTTGATCCACTGTTTGGTCAGCAAAAATTTTCTAAGACTATCAGACTGCAAACACAAAATTTAAGCTTGAAGAGCATGCGCAACTTCGATCTATAGACACCAAGCTACCACATGCCCCACAACATCGGCCAATATAGATAATGCAACCTTTGGTCGGAATCGCAATTATTTTATCATGCTGAAGAAATCTGCGCCCGGTTCTCCCATGAACGTTTCCCGCTAATGCTGGACTTACCCACCTTGATTTTGCTAAAATCGCGATTTTGACCTGGTAAAAATATTCTCCTGAGATTTAATTTCGCACCTTAAATTTGAAGTAAAATTTGGTAAAAATCGCGGTTTTGACTTGGTATAAGTATTCCCATGGGATTTAATTTCCGAAGTAAAATTTGGGAAAAATCGCGATTTTGACTTGGTATAAGTATTCCCATGGGATTTAATTTCCGAAGTAAAATTTGTTAAAAATCACGATTTTGACTTGGTATAAGTATTCCCATGGGATTTAATTTCCGAAGTAAAATTTGGTAAAAATCACGATTTTGACTTGGTATAAGTATTCCCATGGGATTTAATTTCCCACCTTAAATTTGCTAAAAATCGCGATTTTCACTTGGTGTAAGTATTCCCATCGGATTTAATTTCCGAAGTAAATTTGTTAAAATTCGGGATTTTGACGTAGTATAAGTATTCCCATGGGATTTAATTTCCCACCTTAAATTTGGTAAAAATCGCAATTTTCACTTGGTATAAGTATTCCCATGGCATTTAACCCCTTTACTTTTTTGTGAAAATTTCTGACCTCGAAAATTTTTCAAATTTTTCCACTAAAAAGTATCAAATAATTAGCAAATTGATTGATTCCCTCTAAATTTTCATATTTTAACTTTTTAAAGAAAATTTTAAAATAAGCCAAAAATCGTCGAAAACCATGGGTTAACC
>JBAHVQ010183919.1:0-15809 GCA_036872915.1 Nanipora kamurai | reverse complement strand
ATTGAGATTTACAAAGGTATACATGTGACTTGAATGCTCCGTTTTGATTGCTTGCTGCTCTCATTAATTATTCATCATTTTGTCAATAACCCATGAAAACCTGCATATATTAGTCGAAAAAGCTACAGTCTTCTAGGATTACCATAATATCTCTGATAAAAATCATAAACTAACACATAATGTTGTTAAAAAGATAATACCAAGAGGTTATTGGACATCTAGTATGCTTAAGAGCGAGATTGAGAGCTACGGAAACGTCACCTTAGAAGCTAATGAATATGATGGAACAAGCTGAATCACTAGTGATAATGCAATTAACTTAAAAAAATTTGGATCTATTTTAGGATTTAATAATAACCAGGTAATAAAGGCCAACACAAAAACAAAAAGTGGAAGAACGGTTGATATAAATAATGGGGTTAGTTATATGGAAACAAGCTGTGATTTAGTCAATAGGCGAGAGAACATCGACACAAATGGTACGAAAAGTGATGTTATGTTGGTGTTACACACAACAACCACGCAGTAATTAAAGGGTAGTGTTCAACATTTGGTCGACATTGAATCCAGGGTACCAATGGACAAGGGTATCATAAATAAGATAACTTTTAACGCCACAAATAATGACGGTATAGTACTGTTAGAATTACATATTATGTAATTTATATAGATAGAGATGTTGAATTAGAAAAAGGGTTGAGAGATATCTATTATTATCTAAAAACTGGTTACCAATCAGTAGAGAGGTTATTTGAAAAAGCATTAGAAGATGGGTTTGAATGTAAATAGAAAACAGGTAAAAGAACGGTTAAAATCACAGGACACATACACCAGATACAAGCCAATTGTTAGAAAACATAAATTGAGACAAACTAAAGTATACTACCTTGGTGAGCAGATACAAATGGACCTCGTTGACATGGGTTCATATAAAAACTAAAATAAAGGATATTATTGGGTACTAACAGCTATCGAAATTCTTAGTAGGTATGCATTTGCTGTTCCAGTTTACAGAAAAGACACTAATAATATGACAAAAATTAAAAATTACTTAAAAACAAAAAACTACTGAGTCAGTTTAAAGAGCGTTTTGGTGAATATCCTAAATTAGCACAGTTTGATGACGGTAAAGAGTTGTACAATGTTGGCGTAAAGTCGTTATTAGAAAAACACGATATAAAATATTTCTCAACTAATAGTGATAAAAAGGCTGGTGTTGTGGAAAGATTCAACAGGACACTTAAAACTGCTATGTGGAAATACTTTTACAGTAAAGGGACATATAAATGGATAGATGTTTTAGATCAGTTAGTATATAATTACAATAATACAAAACATAGCACTATTTTAATGAAATCAAAAGATGTAAGTAAAAGTAATGAGGGTGAAGTTTGGACAACACTGCATGGTCATTTGTATGGTGACTTACCTCTACCTAAGTTTAAAATTGGTGATATAGTCAGGATATCCAAGTACAAGAGCATTTTCACTAAAGGTTACGAAGCTAGCTTCACAGAAGAATTGTTCAAAATAAGTAATGTTATTCGTGGTGACCCAACTGTTTATCAAATAGAGGATCTAGAGGGTGAACCAATTATTGGGAAATTCTATGAAGAGGAGTTGTCAAGTGTTGATAAAAAGGACGATGTCTAAAAAGTCGAAAAAATGCTGAAAAGAAAAAAAGTAAATGGTAAAAAGATGGTTCTTCTTAAATGGTTAGGTTATGATAGTAAACATAATAGTTGGATTCCTGAGAGTGATATACAAAATATAGAGTAATATATAAAAATGGCTGAAGGAGGATATGATGATATGGAAATGAAAAATATTGGTGAAGTACTCCCTGAATACAGTGTATACGATACGATGGGTTTGGACGAACTTAATGATCAATATGATTTACTATCTACGCGTGAGTACACCGTTCTGCGTGAAATTGCAAATGATGATCCCCTTAACAACAGAGATTACGTTGGCATAATCAATAGGAACAGTTACACAGATAAGCGTAGAACGATAAAACGTAATCAAATGAAAAAACCATTTATATTCAGAGATGATGGTAAAACCGTAAACATTGAGAAAAACCCTTTTGAGAGTAGCAGTTGGATAGACGATGATATATAGACTATCAACAGAAAGATAAAAGTGTTATTCGTGAGAAAGGTACAAAGAATAACATTCAAAGCTTTATAGGTAACAGATTCAAACAAGATGGAAACTTTAGGGAAAACAAAAGATTAAGATGGGTGCAAAATGATTTTGTAAAGCTAACTAGATAATTTCTTGCATTTGAAAGAGGTGGAAATAGACCACTCCTTAACAATGAGGTGGGGCATGAGATTTTAAAGAGTGTGGCCTACCACAGAGGTGGGAAAATCGGCGATTTTACAACAACGATTAGTTACAAAGTGTTGACCTAATCGAAGTAAACACATCAAGAAACTCTCCTTCAAGGAGACCAAAGTACACCACAAGGTATTGAATTCAATAAATTGGTAACTAGACTCTTTAACGAGAACGAAGAATTAGTAGAAAATGTCTCAAATGATACCAATATAACGGAAGAAACAGTTAGTGATATAATCAGCAATGCTAATGAGGACGTCGAATACGCAAAAATGTAACGAAAGCAGGTTGATGACATGGTTTGGGAAAAATCGAAACATTATAAAAAACGAAAGCCTGGAGATAAATTAGATGGTCTAAGAAAAGATTTAGAGGGATTTGATTTTAACGATGATGACTATGGTGGAAGTATTAAATTAGCAGATGTGCCGGATGACATTATAGATCAAATAGTCTCAGAATCAACAGTACAAATACACACAAAACTAGTAGATAAAGCCACAATGATCGAAGGATTGACCATCAATGACCAAGAGCTAAGAGAGTTCTCTGGGGCCTTAAACCCAGTTGGTGACACGGACACAAGGATAGAATCGCTCGACAAACTAGGAGACGAATATAGATTAAAGGCGTTGAGAGAAACCGACGCTAGAAAAGAACGACTTTATAAGAACATAAGTGACACCGCAAAACTAACTGAAATTATAACAACAATCATCATAGGCGCTAGGAAAGCTATAGCCAAAGGTGCACAGGCTACTGAAAAGTTCACCAAAGGCGTATATAATCTTGGGACCACTATTAGCACCACTACTAAACGTCATCGCACAAGTGATCTCGTGGGGCGCCGAAGGTTTGGCATGGCTGGCAAACAACATTTGGGTACTGGATTTCGTTTGGCTCATCTAAGACTAATACAAACAACAAAGGATAAAACTAAAATGTATATTAATATATACAAATGAATAGAACAGAGAGTCAACACCAGGATTTAGAAGGAGCCAAATGACCTCAATAAAGGGTGATAGAACAAGGCACGTAGTAACTGTGAACCCTAACAAAGCCTCGCCAGGAGAAGAATTATACATCGAAATCCCGAAACTGAAAAAAGATAGTTGTTTGGTTCCGGGCACACTACACCTACTTTTCGATTTCGAAGTTAGCAACACTAAAAGCCATTTCCTAAACAACCTGTCAAAGCTTCTCCAAAAACGTTTGCAAATTAGGCTATCGGGCGAAACCGTGTATGATAATAATGGCGAAAGTCTTTATAGTGTCCACACGGACCCTTACAAATCGAACACGGAAAGAGATAATATGACTGAATATGGAATTGCATCCGATAACCTAAGAAAGCTTATTAGCAAAGACGACTCCGGAGCAACAAGTGGGGACGCTACAAAATTCTCTGAAAAGTTAATGTTTGATATTTTTCGCACAAAGCAGACAATTTGTTTAGACAGAATTATTAGAGACCATGGCTTGTATGCACCATTTCAAATGAATAATAATTTTAGATACATAATCACATTTCCCCAAGCAAGCGATTTCATGGTCGCGCAAAGCGGTGAAGCACTTGGAAATTACAGCTTAGAAAACCTTGAGTTAGAATATGAAACTATTAAAAACCAAGATATTGCCAACACTGTTACATCTTTATACAGCACCGGTCGATCTTTATCTTATGAACATGTGACTCTTATGAAGACTACCGTTTTGGCAACAGCATCTATTTTAATTAATGAAAATATAAATATCCCTCGAAAGTCTATGAGAGCAGTCGTTATGTTGTTCACCAAGACAACAGGAAGAAAAGACAGCGAAGAGTTTTTATACCCAAATATCACCGAAGTGAAACTAACCATCGAAAAAGTACCAAACCAAGTGTACTCACAAGGAATCCCAAAATATAGGTCCTACGACGAAGCCAAAAGACTCCTGGGATCAAAGATGAAGGGATGGATTTATGACCCCTCAAAAGTTCTACAAAGACAAGTTTGCTCTTGTTATCGATCTGAGGTCTCACGAAGAGGTTGATAAGACAGGTCATGGTAAAAAGATTGTAAACAACCAAAACGGCATCCTTTATGGAGATCAAAAAGACTTCCCATACAGGAAACATTCACTGTAATATATTTGTATATAATTATGATACAGTTTTGAGAGTATGTTGTAAACTTTGGTTAGAGTATTATACTGGTTTAAAAAGTTTTGAACGTAGCTTACAAAACTACCGTTCATGACCCAACGTTTCCACGCTACTGCCTAGTGTCTTCATCAGGAGTGATTGATCTGAACATAAGATCCCTATTTATATCTGTAGAGAACCATTGATGACGTTATCTATTAATAAGATGCAAATAGGCATCCGGTAATAAACCACCGGCGTGAGAAGGCGCGCTATTGGTAGGCCACACCTCCAGGCAACGTCTTTGATGGTAACGTCAATTGGTGGTAATAATTTTGGAATTTTTCCGCACAATCGTGTGGTCTGTTTGTCATGCATGCTCCAGCAAAGTGAAAAAAGAAAATTCTGATTTGGGTCATGAACGTTGGGCCATGAACGGTAGTTTTGTAAGATACGTTCAAAGCATTTTAAGCCAGAGTAGGGTAAACCATGTTTGAATTTAAGTTGATGTTGACTGGAGATTGAGATTGTAATGAATCTTCACTTTTACGATTCGCTCTCAAAATCGTAGGATCCCTTGGACGTTCCACATTCTCAGTCGTTATTTGACCCATTGATAATCTTAACACTTAACACTTACGCAGACTAACCGTCAGTAAACTGTGTAGAGCCCTGACACTTTGGCATTTCGCTAACCACTACTCCCGTAGCATCTGCTTCCTCTGACAGCCGTAAAGAAGACGCCTTCACTTCATTGATTACGGGGTCAGATCGGCCGACGTTTTCTGAAATTTTCTATTCCTTCTGAGTCAACCCTAATACTTAAGGTCAATCTACCATATCCAGTTCCTGACTTTTAGTGACCTTTAGAGGCAACATCTACATATTTTCCTTCGAAGAACCATGCAGCAAGTATAAAGGACAAATGAATTTTCGTATTATCGAAACTCGATTTTGCACAAACGACCTCTATTCCTTGTTCCTCTGTCGCACTTAATAAAACACCTTCAGAGAATGTAGCCAACAGTATATCTCGTCTATCTCAGTCACTGGCTGTAAGACGTTTCCCTTACGAAAAATTTTATGCCATTTTGCTTAAGAAAAATATTTCCATTTCACATCTGAAAACGTACGTTTTCACAGATGAAATGCCTAATTCACATCTGAACTGACATAGTACAAAATTTCACGTGTGAAATGTTGGTAACATTTCGAAACATGTATGAGAAATATATATTCCACGTATATGAGATGAAAAATTCACTCATGAAAATTAATCTTACATATGAAATTCAATTTCATTCATTTCACAAGTGGAATTGAAATATTTTCATATATAAAATACTTCATCGGTCTAGATCAGTCTTGCTAGAATTGTTGCAGATGACAGTTCTAATCATAGAATACGAAGTCTGTTCAATTTGATGTAAATTTCTCAGTCAGTTGTGATTGTCAAGAAGACTAAGAAAGCATAAACCGGATTTTTGTCATCTCCGAAAGGGTGTAATTTTATGCCCGTCAAAATGGACTTTTTTGCTTGAAAATTTTCTGCAGTTTTAAAAAATATTTGCTTTGAGTTGAAATTCGAACAGGAAGAGGATGAAAAATGCAAAAGCTGAAGAAGCGCACTGGTATCTCGAATCAATTACATTGGGATTTAAAGAGTTGAAGTATTATCTTGGAATCTTTATTTTCCGTACTACCGAAAGATCTACGAACCATATCTGGGTCTTCAGATGCAATCGTCATATAACTAATATTCCATTTCCCGGTCCAGCTTGTCTGAATCAAGCAATTGGAGCAGATTTCATAGATAGCACTACATGGGCCGGCGATTATTCCAACTGAGTCATATAGTTTAGCAGCGATTCTAAGGAGAGTTGCCTTGGTAAATAGAAAATTATCGTTACGACTAAGATAGGTGCTCTAGATGAGTAGAAAACAGAGGGTTCTCTCTTTTCTGTGGGTAAGTGCTCCCTCGGACATAGGCTAGCTGACTTTCTGATACAATTGAAACCCCTCCTCTAATGTATTACGTCTTCCATTCAGATCATCCACCTAGGGCTGGTTTACACTATCAGTATCATCTGACTCTTACAGTGATAGCTGGAACGCTTGGACGAAGGTGGATATTCTTTTTAACTGCGGATGTGATGATTGATAACCATGTTGAACAGAAACAGGTTTTTGCTTACACCAAAGACAGGACAACAAAATTGGCTATCAAATGAACATTAGTGGCGCAGCGCCTTTGCAGGGTGAATGGGCAGCAGGCACGAGCATCCGTGCTGGACAACCTTGGGTAGGGCTTGGGGCGTGCCTTTCCATGGGTGCATGGTCGCAAGGGAGAACAACTGCAAAGACAGGAAGTTAAATGGTTCTCACCCGGAATAAATGTGGCGAAAACACGAAGAAGAGGAATTCTCCCGACGTAGGAGAATGCAAGAATTAACGGACCGTAATTTGCACGTATATAAGTGCAAGACACATCAAAATGATGACAAATGTGTGAAAAACTTAAATCCGCATGGGCAATTTACGATGAGCGCCTGTGAAAGGTGAAATACCTCATTAGGTTTGGACAGTTGGATTAAACGGGCCAGAAACAAAGAAGCATAAACGCGTGCTCGGCAAAAAAAATTAATCCCAAAATGATGAAGTTCTTTCCACATTTTTAGTTGTAAATAAAAAATACAATCAGCATGAAGCTAATAAGTTATAAGTTAATAAGCCAGGCAATTATTTTGGTGTATTTTCATAAAATGTATGGAAAACTACGAAATTCCGTCGAAAGCTGTATAAACTCTTGTTAACGTGGAAGGCGATAACCCGGCCACAATTGCCAGCGGTGGCAATACGATCATACGAACAAACGTAATTCTCAACAGATTTGTTGCCGTGCGACCGTTGTAAAACTGTAGAACAGAATAATTTCAGGTTTTCATGCCGAATATTTTTCTTAATCTTCGCGCAAGAAATTCCTGTATTTCACTTTGAGGCCTTTCACATTCAAATGCAAAGATGTCGCAGTATTGTGCTTTCTC
The DNA here is from genome assembly GCA_036872915.1 of Nanipora kamurai. Taxonomy (NCBI): domain Eukaryota; kingdom Metazoa; phylum Cnidaria; class Anthozoa; order Scleralcyonacea; family Helioporidae; genus Nanipora; species Nanipora kamurai. The sequence continues at coordinate 8,288 of JBAHVQ010183919.1, read as the reverse complement.
TAAAAAGGTTCTAAACGTTCTTTTCAAGAAAACTTTCTCTTCTTATTATTGGTGGCTGTATAGCTTCGATTGGTTTGCTGGTGATATTTCTGCTCTTACCACCCAATTCCAATTCCGGGAAACAAGGGTAGTAAAACTACCGCACTGGCGGTCTGAAGTAGAATACCTAAGGTTTTTTCCAAATGAAGATTAAATGATGAACTGTGTTGGCTTGTAGGTTTCAGATTTTGGATTTATAGTACCTGGAAGCTGGGAGACACGTTGGGATTTTTTGGCCACGTTCATTGTAGGCAAAATTCGTGCGGTTCGAAGTGGTTTGAGGCAGAAATGCACTAAGATGATCTCCTGGAACATTCATAGTTGAGTTGCAATCACGGCCAATATGGCTTCTTAAATATAACACGGTCCGTTTTTCTTCAAAGACTGCCTTCTTGCAACCGATTTGAAATAACTGGACAATTTGCTGTTACGAAGGCTTGTCGACATAACGCATTCATACTATCTTTCCGTCTGTGGCAATACAAGCCATTGCTCAAAAAGGACCAGAACGTTGTGCCAGGTTTGATTCCATTATGCCCATGTAATTCGTCCGAGGATTGTTTCCGGAAGATGGATTGCCCACGGAGAATCGCTCTCTTGCTTCTAAAAGTTCGTTAGAATTTGTGTCGAATTGTTGCCTTACAATTACCTGTAACTCCTTTGGTACCTTTATAAAATAATGACAATCCTAACGATCCCTATTTTTCTGAGGTAATTTTCATCACTTCTTATCGGCGAATATTTGATTCTATTTTGGAATCTTCTTGATATCATTTAACTTCTTCTTCTTCAGAAAACTTCTTGAAGCTTTAGCACTTTATACTAGTGACTTATGCTCATCTGCAGATTGGCGACTCTTTCTTTTAAAAAATAAGCTGCAGTTTTTCAATTAAATGTGGTCAATGAAAATCCTAAAATAACAGCTCTAGCTGACCTTATAGGTAATTGACACTGACAACTGTTTTTTTTATCAACAGCTGCTTCACGACTATCCCAACATGAAATCCACGCGGAACGTTCGCCAATAATTATTTGAAGATATAGCTTCGGTAACTGTCAAGTATATATCCTTTGACATGTTGGAAATACCCTTGCTCGTTCTTGTTGATGAACCATTTTCTGGTGAATTACTAGAGTTGAGTCCGCGTGTTTTTGTTAAAATACCTTCAATATACTTTCTTTGAATTCATCAACCTCAATAATTTCACAGTGCGATTTTTTCCTCTTCCCCTTACACGATTTCGCCGTCTAGTTCTGTGGGTGTGACTAAACTTCTTCCTCGCACTCTGTACTCTAAGGGAGTTAAATATGTCGTTGATATATTTTTCAAAACCGTCCTTTTCTTACCTTCTTATTTCATTAAATTGTCAGAGAATATCCTGAGGATTTCCCGTCAATTTAAAATGAACGCGAAAAACCGTAAATGGATAATTAGATTAATCTCAGTACACGAATTACTTAAGTTGTAAGGGTTGTTTTGAAATGATTACATGGGAAAATCTATACACTTGATTTAATACCTAAAGCGGATTATGAGAATCCTTTGGAAAAGAATGTGAAGTTTGATGTGTAACAGTTTAAATGTTGAAGAAAAGGGGAAAAAAATAAAAGTTCAATGCTAATATTACTTACAAGCAGCATGTTAGTAAGTGGCAGACATGAAGAAGTGTTTTTTCCTGCAGGGAGTTTTGTGGTCATTTGCATTGTTACTGAAAATGATTTAGTTCGTGTGGACATCCATTAAGCACACGAGCGCATGAAAAACGACCAGTAAATTGGTAAATTGTTTCGTTGTAAAATTCGAAACCTTGTTTAGGAATAATTATTAGTTAGGCACGAGTCTGAAGCAGACTTAAGGTTATTCCTGACGGCATTGCATTTCTTCAGAGAGACCGAAGAGACTGGTGTTATTAATAATCTAAAGCTTTGTTTATTTGTGCCATAATTTAGCAGACAAAAGTTGACGGGTTGTTTGCACAGTAAACGTGTTTTCCAAGCACAATTGTTAGTTTTTAGACTGGCGAAATAATTTATCAAATAGCTGCAGCAGCCCCTCCTTGAACGACTATGACAATGTACGGATCATAATACAGGACGACTAATACAACAAGAAAAATAGGTGATTAAACGAATTTTTTTAAAATTCGTTACTAATTTTCTAATTTTTCTGTGAAATCCTTGTCAAATAGCCTTAGTTCTAATCAAACATATCCTATTTTTCTGCAGCTATCTTTCGCCGACAAGGGCAAGATATCTCAGATTTATTTCTAATACAAAATGTTTTGGATTGTATTTTTAATACTGTTCAAGGTGAGCCATATTTGTTTTGTTTGTCAAATAGTACATGCATAGTCGGTGCACGTTTAATTGTTCTTGATCAATATGTGAACAATTTTATTCCAGAAGTCGATTTTAAAATGGGCAATTTTGTTATAAATGTTCAGACATTTTTTCATAGACATCCGATAAAAATTTTTACTGATCATGTTTTTGGACTATCAAATCGTGAATTAACATGGTAAAAAAGTTGTCGAAACAGAGAATGATGCATTAGCAGCAATTGTTCTTAAATTATCAACCCTGACGTAGTTGCTACGGAGAAAACTTTCTCTTGCCTTAGGTATTTTCTAGATCCTACCTCTGTAAGCACCATTCGTTACTGCTTTGCAGTCTATTCTTAAATAGAAACATTTGTGTTCCATAACGTGCATATTCTTTGTTTAGATTTTGTACTAAAGCCAAACGGAAAATTTTAAGCTACTTAACGGAGATGAAAAGAATTACAAATGTGTTTCTAGAGGTATAGAAAGTCGACGGGTGGGAGGACTCCTCCATACGCCAAAACTTGTGGAGATCTTCGAAACCCCCGCAAAAATTTAATACTGGAACAAGAAAATCAATGTTTAATCTAGTTTTTCACTTTTTTTCCAGTGGTAGAAACTTTACTTTTTCGACTGTTAAAATCGATTAAGCTTGAATTAATTTGAAATAACAGTTGCTTTCGGAGAATTCATGAAACGTCGCAGTCGTGTTTCATGAAATTTTCCGAGGACTGCAAGTAATATGAAGATATCGTCATACACTCGTGCAGTTTCTCACTTATTATTCTCGAGCAGTGTTGTTTTCTATATTAATTCTTGTAATTTGGATCGTGACTCTGTTTGCTAACTGTTTTGTTCCTTCCTTACAATCCTGTACCAATCTTCACAAAGTTGCTTACAAACCTTCCCAAATTATTCCATCGATTTTTGTCACTCCTGTGAAGCAGTTACAGTATTTATTTGTTTCTATGCATTTTGGATAGTGCTGTTGTCGATTGTTGCAGGCCTTGATGGTTTCACAATCTAAAATTGTTTCTCGAGCCTAACAAATTAACTAAGTATCCAAATATGTACGATCCAAGTTCTTTGGAGGTCAATTTCACAAGTCTAGCCTTTATGAAAATTCCACATGTAAGATTTCACTTACGAGATTGGAACATGGAAAGTTGTTTCAAATGCGAACACATGTAAACCACATGTAAACCACATGTAGACTACATGTGAACGACAAGTGTAAAATATTTCACAATGTACAAAGGTACATATTAGAATTTTTTATGTGAAATTGAAACATATTTAGTTGTTTGACATGTGGACACACAAAATCATACCTATGAGGTCAAGTGGTATGTTCGCTAGGGAAACACGTCAGTATCTTAGAAAACTCTTCGCATTCCCGCAATGGCAGTGCAGAGTTTGTTGCTTTATGTTTATCTACTCAGAGAGAAGGTGTTATAATTACTTGAACTCAACCGAAGTGAGATCTTGTGAGATTTAATAAATGGTATTTACAACATGAGCGGCGGTGTTATATTAGATTTACAACCGCGAGCCGAAGGCAAGTGATTGTATGTCCGATACAACACCGACGAGAATATTGTAAAGTATTTGTGAAACGAAGACCTTGAAGTTATTTTAACTAAAAAAAAGCGCTGTTTGAATGTTGGAGAGTCCAGACAGAACTGATATGTGAATCTGATACAGCCAATAGTGGTTGTATGAACATGATACAACCAGTAGTGGTTTACATACACTGATTAAACATTAATTTCTTTTGAATTATCCTCATGAATTATTAATAAGTTCCACAAGGAATATTTCTTAAAAGACAAGTTAAAAAGTTAAACGGAAAAGGCTTTCCTCTTCCTCGAGAAAAATCTCATTATTCAAAGTACTTCGAAGTTCCTTTCGTGCCATACATCTGCAATGAGTCATATTAAAAATCAAGATGTTCAGAACAATATTCCTTGAACGTGATTTTATCCTATTTCTGGTTAAAATTGCGTGGATCTGCGAGATTCGTGAAAGGCGTATTTGACTTTTATTTATCTATTCACAGTTGGTTTTGGGGAAAAAATCCCGAATTCACGGTCATAAACTAAAACCTAGAATTTGCCCTTCTGTGGATTCGTTACCAATGCAATTCAAGATCTCTTTTTATTCAACCTCGTCCCCAAATTATTTTTTAATTTGAGTAAAAAATTGATAAAATTTCATTTTACGTTCGGGAATCGCAACTTTCTGATGACCAATGAGACGCTCTAACCATTGAGCTATCAAGACTCAGATGGTGAGCTAAGGTGCAGGTTCATTATATGTGCTGCCCAAGCGGAAGCCACAATATGATAATAATAATGAAAATACTGAATCCCGAACACAGATCTTACTCATATGGAAGCTCCAATATGAACAAGATCTATGTTGAGCATTAAGTACAATACGTTTTGTAGAGCCCCACATATCACACTACCATTATGTGCCACTGTGTATCACAGGTTTTCCATGTTACCTGATGCTTATCGGTATATTTCCAACCTAGGAAAACCAAATCGTAGCATCTACAGATTTTTCCAAAGAATACAAAGAACTTATGAACCAATGCATTAATAACTCTGAAAACTACATTCCAAAAAATTTGGGTAAGTTGTCTAGATATTGCTAATTTGATCGGTCGCTTCCCAGTAACTATGTTTGTTAATGCATTGACAGTGAGAAAAGGAGCTGGAACTTTTATATACCTTTTGAATGTAGATCAGTGAAACCTCACGAAACGTTACTTCAAGTGCTTCTTAAAGAAGACGAATTTTACAGTTCAAACTAAAGGCTTAATGTGACGGTCAGTTATTTCGACATAACATTAGGTAAATTTTTGAAGTTCGGTTGTTATACAAGATTGGAATATCTCTTCGTAGGTGACACCAGCCTTAGGTTTGTGAGATGTTAGGATACGTCGTCATTAAAATCGCCAAAATATGCAATTTTCTTCACTGACCAAGGAATCAAGCTTGACGTTTCAACCTACACAAATGAAGGAAAATTAACGGCAGTTGCTCAGTCAAATTGCAAATAAAAGAGAAACAATACCAAGTTCACGTTTTCGCCTTCGTTAGCCGGATTAAAGGTCTCCTTTTAGTGATGCTATCTTCAATAATCCAAAAGTGTCTTTATTTTTATAAAATGTATATAGTCCTCACGGTTGTTTGCTTAACTCTCAGGGGCATAAAACAACCTTCCAGCAGGAAAAAAGAATCTGATTTTGCAATTTTTTTTTTTCTTTATTTCATATGCATTATTTTAGTTTTATGTTAACTTACTGAAGCTATGTAGTTATGCTAAAGTCTAATAATATCACCATGAAATCTTTCTTTTGGGAAAGTTAAATGTCCTGTGGTCTTTCATGGTGCATGTTGGCCTGAAACTCTAGCTGGTGTAACCGTCGTTCAGACCTGTCCAGAAATGTTCTTTCCTTCTGGTAAGTTTAAAACAAATGGAAATAGCGAAAAAGCGTGTTACTACTTGCTCCGATGTAAAAGTTAGATATAGACATCAGACCCTTATTGTCAGGATTTACATTTTTTGTTTGTATAAGAAATGTACATTTTGTTTAGGACTACACTTTATTTAAAAATATATCAGCAATTGATCAGATAGAAAGCTTTTTTGTTTGCAGCTAGTGGGAGATCAATGCATGGCCTTCGAGGTACTTGTATTGCGGAAGTAGGTCTAAATATAAAGAAGCATGATTACCCGCAAACATTGTACGTTTAAGTCTTCGAATATATCAAATACAGTCCTTCAATTGCAAATTTTCTAAACTTTCAAAAGGAAAGCTGAAAGTCCTCTTTACCAGGTACGGTCCGGCAATTCAACACCTTGGTCGTGTGGACATAATATATGGCCAGCGGAACGATCTATTCGTGTGGAATAGCGTTAGATCTTCATCTTCGCGTAGCACAATCGTCACCGGAGTTTAATGAAGTACAGTAGCATACACCTGATAAAATACATCGTGAACTTTACAGTGAAAGGCTTCTTATGGTCTCACATATTTTCTGTTTTCTAGGAAATATCTCAAGAAGGTGTGACGAATCAGGAAACTGGGAGGAACACAATGTTTCATCTTGCGGTCCTTTCATCCCATCTTCTGGAGTAAGTTTGTATAATACAGAATAATTGATGATGATGATGATGATGTCATTGATATGGTGATATTCATGATGATTTTGATATTCCAGTTTTTATCTTCTAAAGTTTTTTTCCAAGTGAATTTTCTCCAATTAATATTTTTGCGATCTTAAGACAGATTAACAGTATGACTATACAGTCAAGATGAGAAAATAGGTCGACGGCTGCATACGTTATACGTTAGTTTGATGTCCATTATTTCATTTTAATGCTCTGAAATCTAAACTCTCAACAAATTCCGGGAGCGTGTATGGAAAATTTGCAAACGAATAATTGACGAATGACTTCCAAAAGTTAATATAGGATTTTAGACACACAACAGTATTTATTTAAAACATGATTGAACTAAATGTTGTGATGTTTCTATAATCTTATATTCGCTTAATCTGCCATCACCATGCAAACGTTCTAGGAATCAATGGCTTGGAAAGGACTGGAAAAATTTATATCTTGAATAGAAAATATATGGCGCTTACTCTTGATACAGTTATTTGACAAGATAGCGAAATTTGACGACCGAAGCTCGTTTCCTCAGAAAAACGATTTCTGAGCCCTAGACGGGAATCAAACCCGCAACCTTTAAAATGGCGTCATGTCATGAAGCCAGTAGCACAGTAGAGAAAGCTAAGTATAATGTTAAAAATTTGAATCCTGATGCTCTTCGAACTTACAAAGAGAATGGCGACCTTTGTTATGAGAGTAAACGGTTGAAATGGAACAATAACTTTGAGAATCTACAGAATTTTTTCAAAAATATTGTTGGCCTGAGTGGCAAATGGTCGTCACCCGGTGGGAACTCAAAGAAATTTAAAGACAGCAATTTTGAATTGATAATAACCTGGTATTATGGAAAGCAGAAAACTCTCCTGTTTCAAGGAAAAGATGGGTATGTGTTAAAGCAATTTTTGACAGATATTTGTGAATCGAAGGGTGGTTCCACGTGTGCCATGGAAGCCGAATTGTCGCTTCGACAAACGGTTACTGATGATGCACCAGGTCACGTTGATGACTTTAATAATGCTTTGGAAAGTGATCAGGCAGCATCGACTGCTGATACTTCAACGATTAAACAGCTTGAAGATTTCACTGATGATTCCTTTCATAGGGTGGGAGTTTTTGGTGATCATAAATTTCTTGAATTGGTCGATAGTTTAACTCCCTTTCGACGGTGTGGTGGTCGAGACCTGGTCTCGGAAGAGTCGAGGTTTTTTCAGTTTAAAGAAAAAGTCGAATTGGAAATGGCAAATCTGTTAGCCAAAATTACTGAACTGGATAAAACCATCTGTGCAAGTAAACAAGATATATGTAAATTACAGACTACTAATTTAAAATTAAGATCACGCATATGCGATCTGGAGAGGAAAATGGTATCCATGGAGGAACCTCAGGGAAACAGAAGTAAAAACCTTGTTAGTGAAACGGTTATGGAAAAGCAACGCAAACACCAGCTAATGATCCCTCCCTTCATAACTCTCCATCCAATGAGTCAATTGGAAATATACCATCTATTATTATATCACAGAATAACTCTAAGAACACCTTAGGTAACCAGATGGAAAAGCAAATACAAGAGTACCGTTGCAAACAACGAAGTGTTTCCGAACAAATGCACGGTAAAGCAAGCCAAAACCTGCATAAGAAAAGCCAACAATATAAGAATTTCCTTAGAGATTATCCCACAAACCGAAATTCACAAGACCATTATTTTTTGCCACCCCGCCCCAGGAAGAAATATCCTCGTAT
>JBAHVQ010183908.1:0-10185 GCA_036872915.1 Nanipora kamurai | reverse complement strand
TAAGTCAAAGCGATGGAATTACTCTCTTACGTTTAGTGCTTTTATTGTTTATTTATTTATTTATTTATTTATTTATTGATTTGTTTGTTTGTTTGCTTGTTTGTTTAGTTTTTATGTTGTTCGTTTAATCGTTTATTTAATCTTCTATAAACACAGTGGCTTATCAATAAATTATATAAATTTTTGTTGAAAGAAAAATTTAAATATGGACTTTTATAACGAACTGTACCGGTAAAAACCGTGAGATGAACATCATAAAAGTGCAGACATTGGATAGAAAGACTAGAAAGCTACTTACACTGTACGGCTTGTTTCATCCTAAGAGTAATGTTGATAGTTTGTACCTACCTAGAGCCAAAGGTAGAGGAGGACTTATCAGCTGTGAAATGTGCATCAGGTCGAAAGAAAACAATCTAGGTTGGTATGTGAAGAGTAGCATGGAACCAATGCTAGTACAGGTAAGCAAAAATGCTATGTGCTAAGAACGAAGGATGCGTAAAATAATGAGGATATAAAAGTAATAAGGAGAAAGAGATGGTAGAGAGATGGGAAAACAAGACAATGTATGAGCAGCTCTACAGAGAACAGAAAGAGAACCCTGACATCGATTTAGAAAAATTATGGTGGTGGCTACGGAAGACTGATTTGAAACCAGAAACTGACGCCCTACTCTGTGCAGCACAGGAACAGGCATTGAGGACAAAATATGTGAAGAATAAGATTGACAAGACAGAAGAGGACCCACTATGTAGGATGTGTGGAGAGAAAGGGGAGACAGTTTGACATATCGTGTTGGATGTGGCAAGTTGCCACAAACGGATTACAAGAAAAGACATGATGGAGTGGCAAGGATTGTGCACTAGAGCATATGTGGTAAATATGGGTTGAAGAGAGTTGAGAAGTGGTACGAACATGAGACTGAGGGTGTAATGGAGAATGAGGAGGCAAAGCTGTCATGAGATTTTATGATACAGTGTGATAGAAAGATCAAGCATAGGAAACCAGACAATGTGTTGGTAGACAAAAAGGAGAGAAAGTGCATAATAGTTGACGTGGCAATCCCGTCATCAGATTTCAGGAGTTGAAGACTGAATTTGGAAAGTTGTGATGAATAAAGAAAATTGAGGTTATACCGGTGGTGATAGTAGCACTTGGATCAGTCAGCAAGAGACTCTGAGATTGGATAGAGAAACTAGACCTGAGATCAAAGATACCACAGCTACAAAAGACATCCTTACTTGGTACAGGACACATTCTTAGAAAAGCATAAGCATAAGGAAGCAAGGATGGGGCTTAGTCTACAGGTAGTAGACACTCCTGTTCTGAGATAACCAACGACAACATCAATTCGGTACAAAACAACAATAATAATAATGAAATAACCTATGTTATTGTCAAATAAAGGCAAGTTTTCAGTTGCCTGTTGTTCTCTTCTACAAGCTTTCTTATAAAAAGAATGAACTTACGTAAATGTAAGGCTAGTCTAAATATCCATTGTAATCGCTTGGCTAACAAGCACTTGGATGAAAACTGAATTTTTTATCGATTACAGAGGACCATGGTGTGTTATGATGTAACAGAGTCTCAACTCGGTCCCCCCATCTTAGTTCATCTCCGCAGGAGTTCGGCGGTACTGTATGTATTATTTATTCACATTATTTTATTATGTATTATTTTTAAACTCTAGTTTTCGTCATGCGAGAGCCCTTCTAACATCTTCTGTGAAGAAATCACTCGTACAGAACAGCATTCTAAATTGCTAAGCTCAAGAGATCATCATACATATTTGGTAGCTAAAGGGTCAACAACCTCGCAAGCGTATGATTAACAGCATTTATTTGGGGTTTTTTAAAACTTAAAATAAAGAATCGGTTCCTTGGTTACGCTATAGAGTTTTTGATTCCTCGATATGCCGATTAAACAACAAATACGTCAACTAGTTCTGTATTTGATTATAACTATCGAACATCCTTTCGTAGTGTTTGGAAGTGTCTTCAGGAGTTAATCATCTTTTCTGTCGGCGATCATTTGGCATACTGCCAGGTACCTGCTTCTGACAGGAAAGCTTGCAAGATGTCTTTCGAGGTCTTTGCTGAGATAGACTGGACTCAATACCGATGACCGCAATAGCTGGTGATTATCAGCTGCATTGGCCTTCTTTACCATAATTTAGGATTTATTCGTCCAATTCAGGCATGACTGAAAACGAGACCTCACGATTCCTGTCGACATCATGGAAACAAGAAAACCAAAAATAATCTGTGAAACCCCATACTGTATGCCACACCATACACGATATGCGTGTTGGAACCCTGAGGACTAGCACTTAACTCTTACATTTCAAGGGGTAGACAATTTCTGCACCTTTTATAAGCGTGTTACTTTCTTTCTATAGTCTGAGAGGCTTCGAAATTATTTGAAGAGTAATATCGATCGTAAAGAAATTCAAACAAGATCGTGTGAGCTAATTAGCGATATTTGACCACTATTCTTCGGCGCTGGAAATGAATTCACTAAGTATAGTATACTTGCGCTGGCCGGAAACCTCAAATGGCAAGTGTACAAAGCTATAATTAAAATGCTTCCAACGATATTTAATGTAAATGATCTTTGTTATTTAAATCATGCTTCTTACTAAAGAATTAGCATAATTATCCACCGTAAACATTGGTTAAAACACTTTGTGAATGATATTGTCCTTGGACTAGACCTAGTTTATTAATTGAAGCAAATTCACCATCTTTTTGCAGTGCACTGGAAAAGTGTAGATAGGATAAACACTCCAAATAAGAGAACGTAAGGTATAGATGCTCTACATCGCCGAATTACCAGGACATTACCAACGTTGGAGTTGCAGGAATTTCTGTCAGTAAGCAAAACAATATCTTATTTGGTTACCAATACTGTTCATGGAGATGAAGGATGTCTGAAGGAACTTTATTCATTAGATAATAGTTGAGAAATTTTACGATTTATTCTCTTCGTGGTATTTATGATATTAGAGCTCTTTAGAACTACACATATCAAAATAAACTAGCCAATTGAGAATCGGATTCAGATATCGTGAGGAACGTTTGTAGAACATCATTCACTAAGACCTCATCTATGACCAATATCTTTCCAAATCTAGCAGGTAATGCTACAGAAACTAGACTGCCCACAACGTCAGGAAAATTTATCTCTCGCATTTGTTTCGACATGACGTATCATCTTCGTAATTGTCGTCGTCTTTTGATAAGAGCTGACATTAAAACTAAAATTCTGTTGACAAGTTCTGTAGTTTCCTTAATTAGAATTCTTCATCAAGACAGCGTCAATTAACTGTGGATCATTTCTCTTATTCTGCTGTTCTAAACTGAATGTAAAACGATTCGTCTATTTTAGAAATACGATGTCAGTTATACGAGATAACAATGAATCATGTGTTCTGCGCATATCTACTTTGGTTTATGCTGCCACGACCTAAGTTAAATTTAACTCTCTAAATACCTGATTTCTTTTAGATTGTGGTTTTATAGTGCGCACTCACTTAATCCGTGAATTCTGGTGGCCCATTCAATATCTAAGAAGATTACGATAGCTTATGTAGATGTCTCGATGCATCAAGCCTAGATCTATGCGCTTAGCTGGGGACGCAGCTCAAGTCAACAGTCCTGTTGATACAAACTCGCCTTTGAAAAGCAAGACAAACAGAAAACTGATAAACTTCACTCCTAGCTCTCTCGTCAAGTTAAGAACTCAGGTCGATTTCCCTAAAAGTCTATCTGAAAAAGCAAAAGATAGAAACATGAACTACCGTCACTCTTTGCCTGCTGTTTCAAGCTTAACTGAAAATGACTTTAGGTACCCAAACGAAGAGCAATCTGACATTCAACGTATTTCATTAATGGTAAATAAGAAAGAAACAGCCGATTACACGAAATGCCGTCAATTTCGAGCACATATTGGTGATTCACTTGTATCTGGTACGAGCTTGATCATGGCGAGTTCTTCCACTCTGAGTGCAGCCGCACACGTAGAAAAGAAGTTCTTAAACGGAAGTTGTTCAATGGAGGACATGTGGATCAGGAACCAGGACTACAAATTCGAAAACTTGGTTTTTGAAGGAGGTGGGAGCAAAGGAATGGCGTACGTCGGAGCATTGCAGGTGATTTTAACTTAAGGTTATGATACTCTCACAATAGTTAAACCTCTTCAAAACGACATTGCCTCATTCAATACAGGCTGAAGTAAGTTACTTGTAATTGGAGGTGTAATGATACCTTAACGTTTTTAGCGAAATCCCTGAGAAATATTTCTGTTGTAAGGACAACTGTTCACTTTCGTGAAAATGTCATAGCGGTGAGATATGATATGATTGTGGTAAGATATTGAGTAGCGTAAACATGTATTTGACGGGAAACTGAGATTGTGATTCATACTGGGATTTTAGAATTGCTGAGCAGTATTTGAAAGAGTTTCACTAGTACAAATCGAAAGTGATGATTTCCTAAAATTTGCCGCTCGCATCTGCTTGCTAATATGAAATTAAATAAATCATTTACCCGAACATTTCTCAATACAGAAAGTTAAAAGTAAAACGGCCAAAGACATTTTTCTAATTTTTTAAATTGCTCATATATTTTCCATCGTAGATACAAGCCGGAAATTTTAACTTTGTTTAAACTCTTTAGTAATTTCTTCTAGAAACTTTCAACTGTTTCGAGCAGGGCTTTTTTATTCACTTGTGTACAAGGGAGATCTCTGATTAAACAGTACACATTTACATAGTATTTACATGTATATTAAAAGTGAAACGAGATTAAAGTCGTACTGTCTTTTTTATAAGTGTCAGAATAAGCCACTACAGTACAAATAGTAGAAACTTGGATTGATGCGATATTCATCATCATGAGAATGTAGAATATCTTTAAATCGGCCATTTTTGTGGCAAAATACTAAAAAAATTGTTTCAGGGAATACGTTGACCTTGCTTTAAGTCGATTACAATCTAAAATAGACAATTCGGGAAGTTTTCACTTTCCCACTAATTTGACTTTGTACCAACAAAATAATCCCAAACTTTTCGACCGTGTGTTGCCACGAGTGCACGGCCTTGACTTCATAAACTGTACCCAAATACCAACGCTTGATAAATACATTGGATATTTACAATTAATCACTAGGCTGCAAAAATCTGTGATATTAAATAGATTGTAATCACCAGTAAGAGATCCAAGGTTTACTAGTTTCTATCATAGTTTAGTTAATATCCTAATTACGATTTGTCAAAGACGGTTAATCAGGAGTAATCAGGGCACAGCTATTAATAGCTCCAACGCTTTTACTTTGATGAAACGTTTTACGTTTTAATATTTGTGCTCATTAGGTCTTAAGCCCAACACGGAGTTTTTTTAATTTTGTCATCCCCTTTCCAGACATTTATCACATAAACAACATCCACTAGTTCGGACACGTTAGTGTGCAGACAACTACACATATTCTGGCCAGTGAAATTGACTCGTCCAGTAAAACAGGTACGAAAACCAACATTGAAAGGAACAAAAACATACCAAATCGCCGTAATATTTCTTAGGGGCTGATTACATGGAGATTTTTCAGCGCGGGTTCACGAACATATCATTACATGGAAAAAATTCCAGTCCGGGTTGAAATTTCAGTCTGGTTGGCGCTACCCGAACATGCAGAAATTTTCAGCCAGGTGAACAGGGATTAAAGATCCCATGTAATCCAAAAAAAAATTTCATCCCAGGATGAAAATTGAAAAACACGTGGGAACCAAGTCAAAATGTGAAAATAACAAAGGCCACCTTACAATTTCTGCGTGGATTCACTTTCGATGTCAATTCCAGCCCCGGCTGAAATTTCTCATGTAATCTGGGATATTTTCAGCTCGGGTGACCGTGCTGACTGAAACTCTCTATGTAATCAACCTCTTATTAAGTTTTCCTTCGAGCTTAGAATCCTCGATGATGTAAGATAATACGAACGAATTTTAAGATGGTCTTACACGTTGAGAACTTTTTTTCCTAATTTAGTATTTTTTTTCCTCATTTTTTACTCTAATATTATAGAATACGGGTGGCTGAGAAAAAATCACTCATTTATACAATTGTTGTTGCCATAGTAACCGAGGAATAACCCCTATGGTGTAAAATATGGTGTTTATGCCAAAAATGATGAAAGCCAAAGCAAACTATGAATGATCACTTAAACAGCTTTAATGGATACTAAATAGATCTATCTATGATGTGAACCCAAAAAACTACTTAGCTAGAGGAATATAGTGTTTAAATTTTACTGCCATTTATAGACGAATGAAAATATAGGCGTGCAGAGTTAATTAAAATGGAGTATGTCCAGCAGGCCAAATTACGAATTTTGTGAGTTTTGATAGTAAAATACTACTCCAAACACAATTGTGAGAGATAGCTGAAGCACAATAATACTTCAAGGTACTTCTGAGCTATAATCAAGCTGTCATCAGCCTGTGGTATACTAAAGTAGATTATGTACTTTGACCTCGATATATAAACCTGAGGGTTGATATATCACTTAATTTATTTGCGACCGTAGACAATTTGGTCATTTCATTATTTTACTCTGACTAATGCCAGATGATTTTACTAGACAAGAGAGCTCCTGGAAACCGCCTTCAAAGATCTCAAACATCAAATCACAGTATATAACTTTTACATTAATACCTCAACATAACTCAGAATGTTATTTTACCCCCAGCTGAGATTTCGCTATGATATGCAATAATTGCTTTATGACCATGTTATTAAAACCAGCAATAACGAGGTAAGAAAGTTTCATCAATAAGAAAAACCTGTAGTAAATTAAAAGCAGGGAAATTTAGTGATTAAATAAGATATTCTGTTAGGTTCTTGAAGAAATGGATATCCTTAAAAACATCAAACGTTTCGCTGGCGCTAGTGTCGGAGCAATGGTCGCTGCGTTAGCAGCTATTGGATTCACGTCATCTGAATTACAAGAATTTCTTGATCAAGATCTGCGAAAGATATTGGTTGGTAAGTATTAAGTCATCAAATAGATCAATCCGCTGCTATTCAGCGTATGCGATAGGGCGCGAATAGTTTGTTTTGAGCAATCTTCTGCTAGGTTTATGTTTCATTTCCGGGGTCGGATTAAGTTTTCTCGATAGTCCCAGATCTCTATTTTTAAGGGCACCTAAACTGTGATAATTTCAAAATTTTACTTGCTCCAGATCTTTCACATAATTAGACTGATATAAGAGCTATCGCTCATTTATTTTTAATTCATATTTTAACAAAAGCAACCTCAGAAAAGATGCATTTTTCAAGTGACCATTTACGAGCGATTCAATGGAAAAAACAGTCGTACTTGAAAAACTCTAAGATCTTAAGGGCTTCAAACTTTAATTGTCAGAGAAAATTCAAGTTCCACATGGTTTGAGATGGTTTTGAGATGGTTGGTTTTGTAAATTTGCGCAACTTTTAGTCTTAAAATCACAAGCCACGTGGGATCGAAAACGAAAGGGATTCTGATCTTTGAATAAAAAGTTGTTGTTGTTATAGTATTTTGTTATTTATTTATTCATTTAGACACGGTACTATTTGACTAAGAACAATACATAGCAAAGGAAATTTATTGTCCTTTCATGACTCCAGACTTTAGAAATATTTTACCAGAGACTAAGTGAACTATTCTACAGTTTATAAAATCATTTGAAAACATATTGCAATGAACGATAGGAGAATCGATCCAAAAACGTTAACCAAAATATCGACAACATAACTCTATATTTAACTGGAGAGATATCTTCTGGCCAACAGGTGAAGCCAAACATGGCGGACACGGAGGTGGATTTTGCACGTCAGCTTCAGTCCCCTACGTGGTTTTGCATGTCAGTTCTAGTCACTTACGCGACTTTTTACGGTTTTCTCATTACCTGTAGTTGAAACACTTGCAAAAAATCACTTAAAAAGACAGAAATGGATATTTCAGTTTGAAATATTTTTCAAAAAAATATCAGAGCGAATTACAATGTATAATTTTCAAGAAAATGAATGACAAAACTAATAACAAATCTGGTAAAAGGGTCTCGCAAGATAACTTTTAGAAACTGTATGGCAAACGACCTCTTTTTACCTGTTGTTTTCCATTTTCAGACAACTTAGCACACTTGTCGGCTACACAACATCTCTGAATCTTTTTAAACACTGGATAATGAGAAATTCTTCAGGTATAATTTCCTTTTAACTAATTTTCCTTGGTTGTAAATGTTTCTAGGTCGAACCGAACAGTAAAAGTCGTTTAAAGGACGGGAACTCACATACAAAACAACGCAGGAACCTGAAAGTGACGTGCAAAATTCGCCTCCGTTTCGGCTGTGTTTGGCTTCACTTTTTTTCTGGCCCGGTAAACAGGAGTTCTCTCTCCAGTCATATATAGAGCTCACTGGACGTTACTGACTTTCATCACAATTAGTATAGCAACATTGCAAAGCAGATGCCACTACATCTGAACAAAACATGCACCGTCCGCACATTTTTTGGTTTCTGTTAATATTTCTTTTTTCCAGACCATTCTTGTGGCTACTGTAGTTTACTTCCAAACCTCTTGAAAGGCTTTGGATGGAATCCTGGTAAAAAAATAAACCATTGGTTTGCCGAACAGTTAAAAGAAAGGACTGGTGACTACGATGTCACTTTCAAAGAAGTAAGTAAATTTTTGCAAATACTAGTCTTGATATCTAGACTTAAAGAGCCGTTAGAATTAGACATAAGCGTCAGTGAAGGGAATAGCACTATGTGAAGTAAATCAGTTGTTAGAGAAGTCTAAAATGTAGAGATATATGACGATCAATCTGATCCCTATCGCCTCAGGAAGTCAATATATTTATCCAAAAGTAATAAGTGTCATCGACGGCATCTGCAAAATTACGATAGACATTCATGCTCTATCTCAAAGACAACAGCTGTGACTCTGAAAAGCAACAGCACTTTTGCTTAAAAGTGCATGTTTCAAGGTAGATCTTCACCAACGTTGGAAAATTTCCGCAACGGACAACTTACCAAATTATGAAGAAATTAATGCCAAACTTCACTTTGACCAATCCAGTTAGACGAACTATCTTAACTCAACATATGGCAAGAATTTCAATCAAACTGGTGGTCGTAGGTAAATACATTACAATCCTGGTCAACAAATTCAAAAGGAAAAGAATCACCTACGAGAAGAAGACAACTAGGATGGGCTTTTTACATCATCTTCAACTCGTTAACTTAGATTGCTTTTTGTTTTGCAGTAAACATCGATAACAAAATAGCATAACAATTTGGTTATATATCAATTGTCAAGTATAGTTACTTACAATGTTAATTCAGAATAACAGATAGGTGCAAAATAATAGAATCAAAGAGCATATAGTCATTGTCCAAACTCAAAAAATTACTGCTACGTCAGCTCTTGTGAACAGTATGTCAAATCTCACATAGAACTTCTTCCAGAGAAACAAAATATCGGCAATTCTCTGATTTTACGCTATTAAACTGTCTATATACCAGGATGAATGGACGAAGCCGATCAGATCACTATTTACTGCTGGTCTTGAAAAAAAGTTATATGGCAATCAATAGGCATAAGAGTAACTTTGATACAGTGAAACTCCATTAATACGGTCATTAACGGACCACGCGAATATGACCGTATCCACGGGGTGGCCGTATTAACGGGGCAGGGGTCATATTTTAAGGCTGGTCTCTTTCAAAGTGAAAGTCATGGACAAAGCTATAAACCGAGGTGACTGTTATGTTATGGAACTTCCGTGTATTTACAAATTTGAGGGACAGCAAGGGTACATAAAACTGCTTAGAAACCTTGTGAATCGAAGAATAAAGATTAAAGCCCAGCTTAAAACTCTTTGAGTGTAACGCCATAATAAATATATAATAAAAAACACAACTTCAAAACATTTAGGATAATTTTGCTAACGTTTCGTTACCATCGTGCAACATCTTTAGAGTGATAAATTACAGGTGTCAAACTCTATTTATGTTATACAGGTCAAATTTGCAACGAGCAAGCCAATAATTAGCAGTTAACCAGTTTACTATTAGTCAACTGCTAATTATTGGCTTGCTCGTTGTAAATTTGACCTGTATAACATAAATAGATCTTGACACCTGTAATTTAACA
>JBAHVQ010183887.1:0-15817 GCA_036872915.1 Nanipora kamurai | reverse complement strand
CGTTTTTTATACTATTTTATTGCACAAACGTTTTCGCTATAAAGCTCTTCAGGTGCTACTAAAATTACGAGTGTTAAAGCATGCTACTTAAATGTCCTTCCTTTAAGTAGCATGCATTAACACTTGTACTTTTAGTAGCACCCGAAGAGCTTTAAGGCGAATACGTATGTGCAATAAAATAGTGTAAAAAACGAGTGACTATTTCTCTTTCTCTTGTTACGCAAATACGCAAGTATTTGATTACCTTATAATCGAATACTTGCGTTTAATCACACTTTACAGTCACAATGTACTATGGCGTAAATCTATCTGGTTTTTTACTTATACATCTCGTTTTTGTTCTATTTTCTAATTCATCATGAGGTTTCTCCTTTATTTTCATGGGATTCGGAATGGGATTAGGATTCTTCTCCATAAATGCACTTGGTGTTAAACGAGCTGTCTTATGAACGTTTGGTTTAATATGGCTTCGGTATCTTCTCAGTTGGACTCCAAATTGATTCTCCAAACCATACGATCTTGGTGTTTGTTCAGCTTGCGTAATCTTACCGGGGCTTCATGTTTTCTTGACCGGATCTTGAATTTGTACGGGCTGGCCTTGAAAGAGCGTTGAACTTCTCTGGAATTTCTATCATACCTTCTGACTTGCTTCTCTTGCTTCGTTGTTACTAGTTGACTTATCTTTTCTTGATCGCCAGGTGGATTTAACTTAACTCGTAAAGTCACTCTAAACGTTCTCCCGTTCAGAAGCTCAGCTGGAGATCTCAATCTAGCACTCAAAGGCGTAGATCGTACCGTTAATAGAGCCAGATTAGGATCTGCTCCTGATTCTTTGCACTTCAGAAGAATCCTCTTGACGGTTTGAACCTGTCTTTCTATGAATCCATAACCTTTCGGGTAATATGGTGACGAGGTCAAAACTCTGAAACCGTAACGTTTCGCTAATCCTTGGAACCCAAAGGAAGTGAACTGCGTGCCATTATCGCATATTAAAACTTCAGGTATGCGTTGTTCGGAGAAGACTGTTCGTTTCACACTCTTTGCACTTCAGAAGAATCTTCTCCACAATTTGAACCTGTGTGTTGGGTAATAGGGTGACGAGGTCACAACTCTGAAACCATAACGTTTCGCTAATCCCTGGAATCCAAAAGAAGTGAACTGCGTGTCATTATCGCATATTAAAACTTCAGGCATGCCTTGTTCAAAGAAGATTGTTCGGGTCACATTGACTACAGCAGCTGCGGTAATATTACTAAGTTTCCTCACGAAGGAGAACTTCGAATAATAGCCGGCAATGATTATATACTACGATTCTTCCACTTTGAAAAGATCTGCTCCTAAAGTGACTTGTGTAGTACTCGCTGGAAGTAAGCCAGTTTTCCAATGGTCCATATATAAACTTTTTTTAAGTTTTTTCAAAATGGTCTATATATAAACTTTTGGAACAATTGGATTTTTACCAGCAAGTGTTACAATACTATGTGCACTTTTTTAAACTAGTCATAACCGGTCATAACAAGTCGGGAATTGAAGTTATTTAAAGGAATATTTATACATAGGTATTATATGAAAATAGTCAAGCTAAGTGAGGCACTAAAAGGTTATACAGAGTCATATAAAGTGTGCATTGTAAATAGAGATGACCCTATTAAGCGCTACTAGTGGTCACCACTAGTCAGTCAAAAATAGTAATTAATGATAATGAAATACTAGAGTTTTTACAAGTTTTAAACCAGGAAATTAATAGTAAAACAGAAGTGTGGATTTCAGAGGGCTCTGATTGGACTATAGAAAGGGTAGACATGCAATATATAAATATTGTGAAATACAAGCCTTTTAAAGGTAGTTCTTATGTGGCATTACCTAAGGAATTACAAAATCCATTAAAAGGACTAATTAATGTACAAAATAAGGACAATGAATGTTTTAGGTGGTGTCATATTAGACATTTATACCACCAAGAGAAACATCCTGAAAGGATTTAAAAGGTGGACAAGGAATTTGTCAATAAGTTGGATTATTCTGGTGTAGAATTCCCTGTTAAAATTAAAGACATTAATAAGGTGGAATAGCAGAACAATATCAACATTAATGTATTTGGTTATGAAAATAAGAAGCCATTTCCATTGTATGTCTCAAGTGAAAATTATGAGGACCATTTAGAACTCCTACTGATAGATAATTATTATGTGCTAATTAAGGACTTTAATAGATTCATGCACAATCAGACAAAACATGGTCATAGATTACACTTTTGCATGTACTGCTTACAACACTTTACTACAGAAGACATATTAAGTAGGCACAAATTGATATGCGTAACAATAAATGGTAAACAGGAAATAAGGAAGCCTAAGAAAGGTGGAAAAGTGGAGTTTAAGAATTTCCACAAACAACTACAAGTTCCTTTTGTTATATACGCGGATTTTGAAGCAATCCTAAAACCTTCGTCTAATACTGCGGAATCCTATGAAAAGCACACGGATTGCAGTTATGCTTACAAAATAGTATGCTGCTATGATGACAATTACACTAAACCTTTACAGAATTACAGAGGTGAGAATGCGGTTTATAGGTTCATAGAAAGCGTCTTAAAAGAGGTCAAGTGGTGTAAAGAAACTTTAAGGAAACCTTTGGTAATGACAGAGGCAGATGAGAAAGACTTCCAAGAGGCAACAAGATGTCATATATGTAATGGTACATACAAAGAAAATGACAGAGTAAGAGATCATTGCCATTTGACAGGAAAGTATAGAGGCTCTGCTCACCAACACTGTAATGTAAACTACAGACTTACAGATAAGATACCAGTGATATTTTACAACTTACATGGTTATGATAGCCACTTTATAATGCAGGAAATTGGGAAATTTAAAAAAGTCATTAATGTAATTCCAAATAACATGGAAAAGTATCTAGCATTTATGGTTGGTAGGAATTTAGTTTTTATAGATAGTTTCCAGTTTATGAGCAGTAGTTCAGAGAGACTAGCTAGTAACCTTCCAGAAGATGCTTGTAAGTACATTTCAAAAGAGTTCCAAAGTTAGCAACTTAATCTTGATGAACAGAAAGGTGTCTATCCTTATGACTATATGAACTCGTTCAGTAGATTTGAAGAGACTTGTTTACCATCTAAGGAGCAATTTTATGATAATCTTAACGATGAACCTATAAAAGAGTCATCTTATCTACATGCACAAAAGGTCTGGGATACTTTCCATCTTAATAACCTAGGAGAGTATCATAATCTTTACTTGAAGACAGATGTGCTATTGTTGGCTGATATCTTTGAGAATTTTAGAAGGACGTGCTTACGGTACTATAAATTAGACCCAGAACACTACTTTTTAAGTCCAGGTCTTTCATGGAACGCTATGTTAAAAATGACAGATGTCAATTTACAATTACTAAGTGATATTCACATGTTTCAGCTTATAGAAAAAGGCTTGAGAGGTGGTATCTCTTAAATAGCCAACAGATATGGCAAAGCAAATAATAAATATATGAAGAACTATGACGAAAATCAATTATCTAAGGAAAATAGGAAGGTAATAGATACAATGAAAGATGAGTCTGCTGGTAAACCAGTAGCAGAGTTTGTAGGATTAAGGTCTAAGACGTATTCATATATTAAGGAAGGTGACCAGGTTCATAAAACTGCCAAAGGTGTTAAAAAAATGTGGTCAAGAAAAATATCAATCACAGTGACTATAAAGATGTGCTGTTTAAAAACAAACAATTGACTCATTCAATGAAGTCAATAAGAAGTATCAAAAATCCATCTTCCTTACAATAACTATAGATTATTTTTAAGACTTTTCCATTCTAAATAATAAGGACAGTTACAGTTGGTATCCCATTTCAGAACTGGGTATACTTCACCAAATAAACAGTTATCAAAGCTTTTCCTTGTTTTGGAATTAATCATATCCTTTGTATCGCATTTCAATGAAATTCCTCTTCTACTACAAAGTCTTATTATATAGCAGTTACATCTGAAAACATTTTTGCCTTTTATTAGGCCATTTTTCTTCATTACATCAACAACCTTCATAAAGTCCCAGCAAATTAGACCAATTCTATCATATTTCAAACATTAAAGTAGCTTATTACGCATCCATCTGTATCTTTTATTGACTGACTTATACCTAAGCTTAAGCCATATATTTTCAACCCGTTGTCGGCCATAAACAAAATATTGTCCTCCAATTACACCACATTTTGGACATGTATAATATCCAGTATCAATAATTCTTTTTTACATCACAATTACTACAGCATATTGAAGGATCTTTCAAATCCATCTCCTCATTCATATACTAATACTATATATATTTATTTCCTTAAGCGGTGAATTAAGTAACCAACAGAGATACCAACCACACCTATAGTCACATATTGGTAATCTTTCGTCTCATTACTGGGTTTATAAAAGTCCCTCAATTGAGGTTCCTTATTAAAAGTCGTACCATTAAATTTTATTGACTTAATCTGTCTCAATTCATCAAGGACTTTATTGGTAACATTAATATCAGCATTAGCATCTGACAACTGTTGTCTCAACTTCTGGATTCTATCATGTTTTACTTCGTTCTGATAAAATTCTTCCTTAGCTTTTGCCAATTCGTCTAATGCTTTATTATGCCTTTATATTTCCTTTTCATAACCATTTTTGTCAAACATTTTAAAAATGTAACCAGCACCTGCAAAAGATATAGCAGCAAATGTAGTTTGTAAAACTCCTCCTAATACTGATGCCATTTATATATCTTACACTACGTTTGATGTAGGATTACCTACTTGGTTAGAGTACCTTACACTACGTTTTATTTAGATGAACTAAATGAGTCTGTAGGAATGTACTTATTTTTCTGGAGCCATTTAACAATTAATGTGCTTCCTGCCACACCTGCTGTCAACTTAACTGTGTCCATAAAAGTTTTTGCATCTGTAATCCTTTCTCCTAAGATCTTTTTAGAGGCCATTGATAATAGTACGACACCAGTGGTTATCAATCCGGCGTCATAAATTTCGTCCATTACTTCTTTTTCATTGAATGTACTCATTATATAATTGTTTATATTTTATATTCCATAGAAATACGGTGGAAGTATTTTTTATGATTTTTTAATATCTCTTTACTTTTGAACTTTCTATTGCAGTAATTACATTTTATACGAACATTGTCCGTATATCATCTTATTATTTCAGTTATAATGTAGTCATATTCACTGGAGACAATACATTTATATCCATTAGCAATGTAACGTTCTAGTATTTTCTTTTGTACGTCTGTTAACACTTCATTATTCTTCGGTGTTTTAAATTCCAAACAAAGTCCATTGTAATGCTTTCGTAGATTGCTAATAATAATGTCAGGTTGACCTTTCTGATAGCCTTTTGTATACGATTTTATTCTCTTAGATGGAGTATCTGCGATAACCAGCGATAATTAATGCTTTTGGATAAAGACGTCTAATGTACTGTACAACCTTTGTATGGAGGTCAAATTCATCTTGTAATTTAAATGCCACTGTATTTGGATTGCCAAACGTTCTGTAGAATCCATACTTTCTGATGGAAGGTAATACATCATTTGTAACCCATCTTTGAAACTTTTTGGCTGTATTCAATTTTGATCTTAAAACAAGGGAATTAAATCCACTTTCATTGATAAAAGTGTACCAACGGACCTGACCCGGGGATTCCTCGGGGTAGGTTTTACGGTCCTTTTCATCAACATGAACTCTTATTGCATAATCAGTGTCCTTATAACGTAAGGCTAATGCAATGTCTTTACTATTGAACCATATTTTTTGTTTTCCATCTATATACGTATTAATGGATAAATTAAGGTCATTATTTATAAATCTCTTTATTGTAAAGGTCATAATTATAAATTATATAATTTTCTTTAAGTAATTTTTACTCAAGACTATCCAGAATCTTAGGTGGATTAGATGGTTTACAGTCACATTCAATTACACTTTCCTCTTTAGCTGCGGTTTTTGAGTCCTTCCTAGCGTAATATAAACATCCAACCGCGAAAACAACTCCAATAACGCTTAAAACTAGACTATAGTTGATTTTATAATTACCATTCTCAGATTCCAATGTTTCACGCATTTTTCTTTCTTTAGCCTGTTTACTAATTTGTGCCAAACGTTTTCCAGCCTCAACACGCCGTGGATCTTTCTCCTTTTTAGTGCAAACTTTCTTCAAAACTTTGCAGTATTGTGATGAGTGGGAAAAATTCATTTGAGTCAGATATCAGGCATCATAGTGTAAACTTTCCGGGAGGTTTCGTGATCTTTGGTTTTTCTAAATTCCTGAACTTTTAGCGGGTTTTTTTTATAAAAGCCTTTGAAGCCTTTAAAGGAACAACTTCACGTGTTCTTCCAATCATTTTGATGGTACTTTTTGAATTTACACATATTATGATTCCCATAGCTGCCTAAAAGCGTTGTATAATGACGTTATGTAAGTGAATTTCCCCCCGGAATTGCTTATGCGCATGCACTGTCAAATGTATAGCATAACTAACATGGCGAAAAAACATGGCGATGAACGTCAAATACTATTTGAGTGAACATGGGACAAGAGGATGAGCGAGACGACGTTTTGTTGAAATGTTTTTCAGTTTTGGGGTTTTTATATTTATGTTTATAGTTTCTGGGAGTAATGTGAAATATTTATGGCATATATCTTGAATGTTTCGCCAATATATTATCACGTAAATGACTTGGGCGGCTGGCAGCCAGATGAAATAGCTTAAACTTCAGTTTTATAGTTTAGGCAACTGGTAAATCACAAGAGTTTCAATATGTTTCAAACAACTCTTTATAAGCCTTATTAACTGTTTAGTATGTTTGATAGTTTTGCAAAATGCCACGTATAAGAGGACGCACCAATATTTGTTAGTTGGATTTAATATTTTACATATATTTGCATTTTAGGATGACTCTTAGATATGCCTATATGATATTTGTACTTGATATTCCTACTTTTTGTCTTGACAAACAAACTTTTTGACTAAATTTTATAGTTTAGACAATTGGTAAATCACAAGAATTTTAATATTTATCAAACAACTTTTTATAATCTTAATGAATTGTTCAGTATGTTTGATAGATTTGATGGCAAAATGCAATGCAAACTATATGAGGACACATCAATATTTGTTACCGCTGTCACAATGTCTTCAGGATTGATTGTGGCTTATCTTAATTAGATGTGCCTACATGATAACTTGATGTTCCCAGTTTTTACATAGATGATTGTTATTTATCATTTGTTTTCCATTTGTTCTTTACTTACAACTTGTTACATATTATAAAGCATGAACAATGATATGAACTAACTGATTTTTAGCCTTTTTGCATGCAAGTTGGTCAAGAAAAAGCTTTTCATTGCTGAAAGGAATACTAGCACAAAAAATCATAAATCCACATAACAACATTCTTTTGAAAATCATACAACACAATCCAAAAATAGCCTTGAGATGGTTTGGAATACAACTCTCAAACATAAGTTTAAAATTATGATCAGTTTCTAAGAGTCTGTAACCTCAATTAATGAAACCCCAAATTATTTCTTTACCACACCTTAACAACAATAACTTTGAACCGATTACAACAACTGTAAAAACACATACTTTATCAAAAAGTAGTGTGTTGCTAATCAGCTTAGTTTAAATTGATAAAAGCAACACAATACATAATATTGTAACCAATGCACATTTTTACAGTGAACGTTGCATCTCCAAATATGTAGTAAGTGAATAACAATATGAATTAGTTCAGAAAATGTTTACAACTGTAAATCTAAAGTCTGTTATATCAATCAAAGTCTATAAAATACTTAATAACAAGTATTGAGCTAAATAACAAAGAAATAGTTCTCAAGCACTAATAACTACGGTTACTCGCTCACATTCATGGTAACGATCACGTTTTGATTTATAACCACACTAAACAGTACTCTCTTAATCAGAAGAAGAGACTTGGTAATCAACTTACGAGTCAGTTGTGCTGCATCAGTTTGCTCGAAGTTGTAATTTTCCGTTTTCTTGAAGGATTCGAACATGCCGTTCAAAACTTGCTGTGAACAATGGAAGCGACCTTTGTTTTCACCATTCTCGTCGATAAGGAGGAGGGTTGCAAACACGGTTTTCCTAACGAACTCTTTTAAGATGGTGGTTTCACACGAATTACATTCTAAAAATTGTTCGTCGGAGTCTGGAATACGGCTTTTGCAATTTATGCAAACCACTGCGAATGTAACATCGACGCCTAAAATGCGACCAACAAACGTTTCCGTTTCTTTTGCTCTTGGCATTAGTTGCTCGGCTGCTGTATGTATCTCGTCCGAAAGTTCGATGGCTTCACTTTCTTTTATGACCGATTCTTGAATTCCGTTTAGATATTGGCCATTGAAATAGCTCACGCGCATTTTATTAAATGCATATGTATGTCCCTCCGTTACTTTCGGGATCATGTCTTGCCAAATCGTTGCTTTTATTGCTCCGGTTGTATCGGCCAGGATAACTTCTGATTTCACCAACGTTTTTCTAAACGTATGAGAGTAAACGCTCTCGGTGGCTCCTTTTGAAACTACATTTGCAGTAATGGAAACAACGTCACCATTTGTATTCAGTTCTTTCACGTGCTTTATTGGAAGAATTTGCTCTGCACCACCAACTTGATGCCATGGAAAAGGTATATTCTTTGCTTTCATTACTTTAGACTTGTTGCCCATTGTGTATTCAATGCTGTCAGGGTCGTATTTGCGTTTTTTTTTGGGCTTGCATGTAGGATCTTTACTGGTGATTTGTTGTTTTCGTTTAATTTGATAGCTTCGCGTTTTCCAGGGCTAAAGCAAACAATTCGCCTAGTGTCTTCAGTGCTCTGCTATATCTTAAAGTCGAAGTACCTGTTGCCTGAAGCTGGCGTTTTTATATCAGAAACTTCGTGAACGTATCCTTCAACGTCTTGTTTTTTTTCGTAGGAATTGGTTTGCATAGCTGCCATTTCACTTACATACAGGTTGTTACGATCTCACGTCACGATGTACTAACTACTGAGTCTACTGACGTTCGTTTCATAAATATTTATGCAAGATTCATCAGCATGTGACACAGTCATGCTAACAGTTCAAAGTTTGCTTGTTAGCCGTTGGCACATGTTTGTTCACGTGCTCAAGTAGGATTACGACCACTGTGAAATCACTGGGATACGACAAACAATAAAAAACAGTTCAAAGTTCGCTTGTCGGTTATCAACATTCAGCATTTAACTCGATTTAACTTGCCGTCATTCTTCATCAAGTGGCCAGATGATAGTCGGCACTGCTTGTTCAAATGTGTGTTTTCAATTGTAAAATACGTTTATATCACATAAACGTACAGGCTTTATTCGTAGAGAGGCCAACATTAAAAAATATTGAGTGTTTTCGGACCAGGTCAATGATCTACGAATACCAAAATACCGCAAGGTACTCTCATATTACCATTAAACTTCTTTCAAAGCAAATTTTGAACTTATATCTTAGTGCTTTTACTGGTAACAATTGGATCCAGACAAAATATATAGTCAAAAGAAGTTCTATATGGCTAACTTTAGATACTATTCAAAAAGCCTTCGGCTTTGTGCTCGTCATAAATTTGTTTCAAAGACAAAGTTCAAATCGACATTCGAATAACCTCTGAAGTTCATGACTATAAGCGAATCAGTAGTCCGTTTATTAAGAGAGCTTTATGTGAATATACGTTTTGAATTACACAAACAAGTTAACATGTCAAGAACAAAGGGTAGACGAAGTAAACGCAATTTTTTTAGATCAGGTCGACCTTATATTTTATTTATTATATTTATATCGGACACCTTGATGAACTATGCTATGTCTCAACAACACCCATTGCACCTTGTGTTCCTCAACAAATACAAAATAAGAAAGCAAATGAGCTGCAGTCAAAAGCAAACTCACAAAATTCACGATCTAAAAAAAGAAAAGAATATATGAGAAAATACATGAAAGAAAGAAGA
The DNA here is from genome assembly GCA_036872915.1 of Nanipora kamurai. Lineage (NCBI taxonomy): Eukaryota > Metazoa > Cnidaria > Anthozoa > Scleralcyonacea > Helioporidae > Nanipora > Nanipora kamurai. The sequence continues at coordinate 5,774 of JBAHVQ010183887.1, read as the reverse complement.
AAGGATAACGAATTTAAAAAGATAGAAAACCAAAGAAAGAAAACATACAATAAATCGTACAAACTTTCAAATTTCGAAAAAGTTAAAGAATCTTTTAAAAAGGCCACTCAAACTTACAGACAATTAAATCCTGACAAGGCAAAAAACCCCAAAAATCACATATAGGGAATCAAATCCTGAAAAGACCAAGAAATCTTTTAAAAAAGCCAGTGAGACATACAGACAATTAAGTCCTGACAAGGCAAAACAATCGATTATCACATATAGAGAATCAAATCCTGAAAAAACTAAAGCATCTTTTAAAAATTCTACTGCAACATACAGAAAATCAAACATTGAAAAAACCAGAGAATCGTCAAAAATATCAAGTAGACTTTATAACCAAAATTACCCAGAAAGACTTAAAAATATTAAAAAAACCCCAGCTATATGAAAAGAAAGGTAGCCTATAAAGAGAACGAAACTAAGGCCACAGGCAGAAGAGGTTTAAACATAATTGCAATGACCATATTGTATGTGATAGCTCATTAACAAGTGAAGCAAGATCATCAATGACGATAACGCAAGTGACTGAAAACTTTTATAAGAACATAAATGTTGGACCAGAATATGTTTGTTCATGTTGTGATCAATTGTGGTATAGATCATCTGTGTCTGAATGCAATGCTTCCTTATACAAGTCATGTTCAAACGAAATTCTTAACTTATGTCTTACTGGTGTAAAAAGCATTGATAACACTGAATGGATATGTGGAACATGTCACTCTAACCTAAAAGTTGACAAACTGCCATCTTGTGCCAAGGCAAATAAAATGTTTTTTCCAGAAAAGCCTGACGTTTTAAAGAATTTAACGCCTCTTGAAGAAAGACTTATTTCACCAAGAATACTATTTATGCAGGTACGAGAATTGCTCAGTCTGTCTGTTCCAAACATTTTTTACAAATGAAAAAAATTACAGATCAGGCAAATTCAAGGAAGTGCAAGTTTATCATTGCGTAAATGTAAGACCAAAGGTAAAACTTGGTAAAAATGTAAGAAAGATCTATTTGCAATGATTCACCAACTTGGTAATCCTACATGGTTTTGTTCATTTTCAGCTGCTGAAACGCGATGGATTTATTTGATTAAAATACTTGGTCGTCTTATTGACAACAGAGACTATACTGACGATGAGGTTAAACAAATGACCTGGCAGAAGAAGTCTGAACTGATACAGAAAGATCCAGTCACGTGTGCGCGAAATTTTGAACATATGGTACAACTATTTATTCACAATTTTATTAAAAGTTCATGTCATCCAATTGGAGAAGTTGTTGACTTTTTTTATCGAGTTGAATTCCAGCAAAGAGGTTCCCCACATATTCATGGATTATTCTGGATAAAAGACGCACCCGTATATGGTAAAAATTCTAATGAAGACATTGCTAAGTTTGTAGATAGCTATGTTTCATGTAAAGCTGACTCAGATGATTTAACTGATCTCGTAAATTTACAAAGGCATAGACACTCTAAAACGTGCAAGAAAAAAGGAAATGCTGCATGCAGATTTAATTTTCCGTTACTGCCAATTCTAAGAACTATGATTTTAGAACCTTTATCTGAAACTGATCTAGACGAAAATGTCGCAGATACATTAGAAAAAACTTTAGGACGAATACGTTTGTTATTAGACTCTATCAAAACAGATGAGACAATGAACTTTGTTGAATTTCTGGAAAAGTTAGTGTTATCGGAACAGCAGTATCTAAAGGCCATAAGGTGTTCTCTTAAGCATAACACTTTGTTATTGAAACGATCGCCAGCTGAGATTAGGATTAACTGTTACAATCCGAACTTACTCAAAGCTTGGAAAGCTAACATGGATATTCAGTTCGTATTAGATCCTTATGCTTGTGCTTTTTATATCCTATCATATATCACTAAAGGTCAAAGAGGAATGAGCAAGTTACTTCGTAAGGCATCCGAAGAAGCAAAAGAAGGTAATAAGAGTATTGTTAACAAGGTGAGACATATTGGTAACAAGTTTCTCAATGCTGTCGAAATACGTGCACAAGAAGCTGTCTACTTGGTTATGCAAATGCCTTTGAGACGATCATCTAGAGAATTCCAGTTTATCAATACGTCTGACCCAGTTGAAAGAACATTTTTATTGAAAAGCATGGATAAAATTAAAGAACTTTCCGATAAATCTGTTGATATTGAATCAGACAACGTAATCAAAAGATATCAAAGAAGACCAAAGAAACTGGAAAGTTTATGTCTAGCGGATTTTGTTGCATGGTTCAATTGCAAAAGTGAAAGCGATCACCAAAGTAAGCCTAAATCGAATTCACCTTTAACTGATGATTATTATTCAGAAAGTAAATTCAATGATAACGTAGATGATGATCTTTCTAATAATGAACAAATATTGGTTGAAAACGATGAGTATGAAATGAAAGGAGGAATAACGCTCATAAAGAGACAAAAGCCAAGGATAATACGGTCAGTCAGATTTAACAAAGACAAAGATCCAGAAAATTATTGCAGAGAACAGATAATGCTTTACACTGCTTGGAGAAATGAAAAGACAGATCTTCTGAAAGAGTTCCAAACGTATCAGGATCGATTTGAAACTGCCAAAGATGAAATAGAGAAAAACAGAACACAATACGAGAATCACACCGAAGTTCTTGATCAGGCAGTCCGAGATGTTGAAAGTGAGGACTTCGGTAATCTAGTCGCTCCTAATACGCAATATAAGGATGAAAAAGACAATGAAATTGGCCCTAAAACAAGTGAATTATTTGGATGCTTCGATCCTGGAAAAGACAAACAACATGCCCAATACGACTTAATAAATGATATAGGCAACTATAATCATGTAGAAATGACATTACTCAAAGTAAATGAACCTATAAATAATTTACATATTGTAGCAATTTATCGCTCTAAATCAAAGGTAAAAATGTCTACTTTCATAAATGCTTTAAAACATTTCCACTCTACTCATATAAATGAACCAACTACCCCTGTTATCATTCTTGGTGATTTTAATGTGAATCTTCTTGAAAATGCATCTGACAAAAATACGCTTTGTAAATATTTAATCGAAGAAAAAAAATACATGCAACTAATTAACGAAGTAACAGCTGACTACAAATCTCAAATTGATCACATATACACTAATATCCCTGAAAGAATAAGTAATAGTGGTGTTTTAGAATCGTACTTTAGTGACCATAAGCCTATTTTCGTCTCACTCATTTGATATATAAGCTATTAATGTACAATTAAAATGGATACGTAACACATGAAGAGCCTTATCAACAATAGCGAAACAGTAAAAGAAAGTAAATCTTCATAGTAATGATAAGACGTTCACAACACTGTATTCTGACAAGCAGTTCATTGCCCTCCTCCACTTTGGAGGGCCAATGTCCCTACTTACTAGGGACGGAAGAACATTTCTCCATGGTGATCGACTTCAAGGCTTTAGAACGGTAATTTTTTTTCAAATTTTGTTTTCTTATATGATTTAGTTATACTTGATTATCCCCTTTGCTTGCCATGTAAATTTAAATTTTTTACTTACAGTGGAAATAAATGTATAGCCTGTACTTAGTCTATTTCTTTCCGTTGTTTCAGTGAATTGATCAACATGACCATCGTATTTAACAAAGACTGCTCCACCCGAGGTGGTGAAAGAAAGCTGAAGATTAATCAAATTGAAGTAAGGTATTGAAATATATAAATTGAATACTTCATTTCTAATCACAGAAAATATTGTTCTGCCACTTTTTAAACGATGTGCCGTTGCTGGTATACATGTGCTATTGCTTTGATCTGAAGTAATTAAGTAGACTAATTAAACACTAATGTTTCTTACAGATAAAACCTCACGAATCCAAGGTCAATACTACAGTATTGTACCCTCAATGAATGATATAATTTGGAATTTAGCAACTGCGTTTTGCTGACAAAAACAGTGATGTATGAGGTTATAACTGCGCTACTCACTATTACACCTGGTCACAGTTATCGACAAAGAAATCGCAGGAAAACTATCAAAAACGTCAAAGTTGAAGCTATGATTCAACCAGAAATCTACGCCAGTGAAATAAAGAAAAACTTTAAACGATGCTGATCAGTTTCAAGCTGTTGCTGTCTTATATCACAAGCCAGAATTGAGTGGTCTTCAGTTTAGAACTAACGTCAATTAGACAAACTATATTTATTATTCTATTTCACAAAAAACAATGATGAACACAATTCATACATTAATCCACAACGATAGAATATGTCAATATAAACTAAAAGTACTATAACACAAATTAAGCCTTGTCGCAAATAATAAATGGGGAAGTAAAGAATTCAACAATTATGTCTTATTAGTCTAAAAGTAACGTCCTAAGTACGGAATGTTAGTGTCCGCAAATTTCCGTTCAACAGGATTTCAAACACTTATGATAATTAGCCATATTTCGAAAGTGTTTGAACACTTCATCATGCAAAGCAATTCCTCAGCTGCCGCAGCTTTTAATAACCTTTGCCTTTCGAAACTTTGCACTATCCTTAGAGCTCTGAGTTAACAGTGGTTATTATAGAATTCATTTCACTCATCTTATGCTATACCTTTATTCAGAGTTATCTCACCGTTGTCTTATGGATGATCTTACAGTTGTCTTACAGTTGTCTTACAGCAGGTAGTGTTACGCGTGACAATTCATTTGCCTATGATTGCAGACAACCTCGTTGCTTAAACAAACTTTAACGGAAACTAAGATGCATCTACACTTTATATTTTTTCTCATACCTGTCAGACATGCCATTAATAGGTGGACACAGATCTACCACTATATCGTTCAGAACCTTCGTGTCAGTTAGGAATAAAGCCTCATTGTAAGGAATTCCCTCAAAGTAGGTCTTTAGCTGAATCAACACCTTTTGGTAACTAGTATAAGCAAACTTACAAGCCTCTATGTTTTTGCTTAAGTTGGACTTTGATATATATCCCTGGATTATAACACCTACTCCAGTGGCACCTAGACTGATAAAGTTGGTAAATGGACTGAATATACTTCCAATTACAGTTAATGATATAGATGACAAATCCAGAACCAATTTAATCCTACTTAACTTATTGTATTTCCACTTATAACAAGTGGCTAGTTTATGGTAATAACAATGCCATTTCGTAAGTCTAGCTGTTTCTTCTTCTGTTAGTTTACTATGAGTGTGATATATAGTGATTGACTTTCTCATATGCCTTACACTACGTTTCATGTAGGGTACTCTACACTATGTTATGTTATGTTCTTTCATCGTCTTGCTTGTCACTGATGTTAATTCAATTGGTGTCATATATCTTTCAATCACTTTCATAGCATATAACTCAGTGGAGGAAAGATTTGTAATTCTATTAGTACTGCTATTATAAAGCGATAATATGTTAACGATGTTAATACCATTTCCATTAACATCTGATTCAAAATAATTTCCAACATTATTATTGTTTATTCTTACATGGCTTGAATCTGATCCATCAAAGTAATGTGCAGATATCAATTGCTTTTTAGTATTTGTATGAGCTGTTGGTATGGTTATAACTTTCTGTGTATTATCAGATGTACCACTTATCACAATTTGGTCATCTCTGCCATTTTTAAATCCGAAACTTTTACTAGTCCAATTACTTTTATAACATCAGAATATTGATTTTAAAACGAATATTAAAGCCCAGCATAGAATGCGAAACAAAGGCATGATATAAAGAGTTTAATGGAATCTTACG